>KK118005.1:301765-329212 GCA_000611955.2 Stegodyphus mimosarum | reverse complement strand
AGGATAATGCTCGCTCTCACACCATTGTTGTAACCCAACATGCTCTATAGAATTTTGACACATTGCCTTGGTTGCTAGATACCAGACCATTCTCCAACTGAGCATGTATGGGATATCACTGGATGACAACTTCAGTATCATTCACAACCAGCACTAATCGTCCCTGTATTGACCGACAAAGTGCAACAGGAATGAAACTCCATCCCCCAAAATGACATCAGCACCTGAAGGACACAATGCATGCACAGCAGCATGTTTGGTTACTCCAGAATTTTGGTTAATATACCAGCACTTCACATTTGAAATGACTCTTCCTACACTTGCATTAACCTGTAAACTTGAATCAATTAAATATATTACCGAAGCAAATGCACTGCTGAAATTTCATTACTCTACATTAATTTTTTCTTGGTGTTGTGATTTTTTATTACGATGGATTAAATCTTTAGCTTTTGTGAATTTTTGATGAACGGCAATAATTTAAGAAGCAATTTTTAATTTAAAATTCCTAATAATAAACTGTTTTAATATAACCCCAAGCAGCAGAGAATGAAGTTATCGGGAATTTGGAAAACTTGTAGAGCCATCAGTGCCCATAACACTGCTTTATTACCTGATATCAATTGTTTAAAAAAAGATGGAATATTAATCCTGATTATAGAATTAATGCAACCACCTTGGCACAATTTGGTGGTTTTATATAAATTAAAATGCATAAATTAATTATCAAGTGCAAGTTGGTAATTTTTTTTACAACTTTCAAAACTACTGATATTTATCATAAGTTGGCAAATATTATCACCATATCAAAAGAAAAAAAAGGGTTTTAAAATTTTAAAATACAAATTTAGCTATTAAATAATTTTAAAAAAATTTGCAAAATCCTCTAATTATCCTTACTTTCTTCTCCTCATGTGTACGATTACTTATTTTCACTTTAAAAACCTCAGAGAATTGCACAAACTCAGCACTGCACATTGGTTATATAAAATGTATCTCATCATTGTTGCCTTTAGTGTTTTTGCAACAAAAACTGTATTTCTGTTAAACTTTTACTGTAGTTTTTTCCGTTATTGGCAAGGGCCACAAGAGGCATTTTAAAATTCAGCTGAAGGAAAAAAATATCATGATTTTTTCTAAAAAAACTGCTCAAACTTCAACTAAAAGAATGCATATGAAAATGGCAACATTCTTTGACTGAAGGATTGCTATAAGCATGGTTGTCTGAAGAATGTTTATCCTATTATGGTTACCAGAGTTTGGGCCCATTCTGAAAATTTGGTGAACTAAAATGGTTGGGGTCATAAGTAAGCACTGAATTAAAGCCACTAAAAAAAAACTGAAAGGTAAATTAATGGCAAATGTACTTAATACCACATTTTAACTCTATTGCTGATAACTCACTGCAAATTTCCAATTGCTGAATCTAATTTTTTTAACCCACTGCATAAATGCAAGGAAAATGATTTCATAAAATGTTATAAAGATGACAGCACTTTAAAGGAAGTAAACAGTCGTTTGTCAAGATTAAGACCTTCACTGAGATGTTCTAACAGCTTTGACAAGGACTACTATTTTCACAATACCAATCTTTGCAAAGTTGATGGCACACCGGAGACTTTATGGTAAAGCATTTTAAATGTCTAGGTGCGCGACGGCCAACTTGAAAAGGTTCCAGAACATCTGTGCAACCTGATGATTGTTTGTTACCTTCACACGTTGTTACTTCACTTTCCTCAAGATTCTGATCTTAATGATGGCACCGGAGCCTTTGAGGCTTTATATCATGGTGCACTGTGGTTTGGTGAATGACAGACTTCTTTTCAAGTTGGCCGCACCAGTTAAACCAACCCCATCCAACACTGACTCCAAGTAATAAAATCATAATTGGATTGATTTCTGCAGATCTTATAAGCTTAAAAAATAAAATTTTAATCAAAAGTGAACTGCTATTTAATAAACACATTAATATAGTTCCTCTAAGTAACATTACAAATGCATTTCTTTACAATGAATACATTTTATAAGTAATTTTCTGACATGTCAATCGTATAAAACTGTACCACAACACAGAAACTAACGCAGCTAAGAAAAAAAAAAAACTTGAGAGGTGTGAAAGTAAATCTTACCATCCTTTCTCTTTCAATTCTGCCTCAATATCCATATTTACTTGAATTTAAACCACTGCGGACACATAGACAGACAAAGTGGACAGATGTCTTGTTTTGCATCTGCTAAGTCTTTCTGTCCGCAGAGCCAAAAATCAAGTTTCTCTATCTCTCGTATGTGACTTTAGGTGGGAAGCAAAGGTGGCAAGACAGAGCTCAATTTCACATTTCAGACGAAAACGTTTCGTATGTTATTATACGAATTTGAAAGGCCGGATATAAAAGATGGGAAAATGAAAAATAAAAGGCCTATATTAAATTTGTTAGGTATATATATAAAAAAATTTTAAGAAAATAAAAAAAAACATTAAAGGGCCTACTTTAGACTGAGAAAAGTTGAAAATAGCCAGCTGGTGCATGTGCCAATGAATGCAATGAATTGAGCGAATTTTGCGTATCCCCACAGCAAGAATTACTCTCTTACAAATGCTTTGCCTCACAGTGTATAATGTCTTCTAAGAGTGTGTAGTGGGTATGTGTTGTATTTTATAATATGTTGAAGACACTAACTAATAAGGATGAAAAAAAAGAATAAATTTGAGAAACTTAAGATACTATTCAAAAGTATGAGCACTCTGCAGACAACACACTAAAAAATACGTCGTTAAAAACGCATTTAAAATGCGTAATGACTACGATTGGGGAGTACTTACTGTTAAAAATTCAGAAAACTCACCCATAAATCAGATTTTATTAACAATGCTTCAAATGGTAATTTATAAAGCAATTTATTTTTCTATAATAATCTTAAAAATATAAGCTGTTAAACATTAAGGTGAGGTTTTAATTCAGTTAAATGTGAAGTGAAGTGAAAACGGTTGACCTAAACATCACCATGGAAACACATA
The DNA here is from genome assembly GCA_000611955.2 of Stegodyphus mimosarum. Taxonomy (NCBI): domain Eukaryota; kingdom Metazoa; phylum Arthropoda; class Arachnida; order Araneae; family Eresidae; genus Stegodyphus; species Stegodyphus mimosarum. The sequence continues at coordinate 326,196 of KK118005.1, read as the reverse complement.
TGCTGTTTGAAACATAAGTTATGAAATCAGGCATTCGCATTTGAAAAATAAAGTAAGTCTTTCAATTTCATTTGATAGTAGAAAACTGGAAAAACCGGAATTTTTGTAAAATGTGAAAACAATTAATCATAATGGATACAACTAACCCAAAATTATCTTTTAAAACTAGGTAAGTTTATGCATGAAATTTTATGTGAAATGATTAGAAAGAGTATTTTATTTTTTATTTCGCTCAGTGCTGTGTACAGGAAATGCGCACAGTTATTTATTATTTCGTAAACACTTTTTTAATGGTGAAATTGTTGTTTTGTATTGACGGCTCCAATTTTAATATCAACAGCATCTTGGGGGGGAGGGGGGATCGGATTTCTTTCCTGTCACTCTTTTCAATTTTCTAAAACAAACCAGTTTGAGGATAACCATCCTGAAAGAATGAACTTGAACTTTAAATTTTAATTACGAGGTAAACCAGTTATTAATAAAAAAATAGCCAAAAAAAAATCTGAAAGATTTCAGATTTTAAATTACGTCCAAAGGCGCGTTTTTTTTTAACGTTTCGTGTGCTACCTTTTTTTATTAAATATCATGTACTACGTACTCAAACCATAAAATTCAGTTCAAAATCAATATCGCAAAATCATTTTAAAATGAACATATCTTTAGAATTTTAGAAAAGAAAAGTCTCGTGCGCTGGAGATAAAAATGTTTTTTTTTTTTTTCGTACACTGTTGCCATTGCTCGCTTTGAAATCATTTAGTTTGTTAATCAAAAATTCGTTTCACATATGCGTATAAATTTCGTAAAAATTTACGTAAATCTTCCCGACTTTTTACTGTGCATAAACATATATATTTGATAGAAATTTACGTAGATCTTCCCCGTATTATACGGTACAAAAACGTATATATTTGATAGAAATTTACCTAAATGTTCCCTATTTTTTCTTTGCATGTGCGAATGATTTTGGTAAAAATTTAGGTCCATCAATTCTCGTCTTTACTGTGTATAAATGCACATTCTAAAAAATTTACATAAATCTTCAATTACGTTTTTCTGCATTTATGCGTGCATTTTTCGTAAAATGTACAAATTTTAATCTGTTTAAGTTCTTAATCTGTTTATACCATTTGAGTTCTTAAGATTTTGCAAAGGGAAGTCGGTTAAATTATTTATTAGGAAAATTTAAAAAAACAAAAAATCTGAAATGTTTCAGATTTTAAATTACGTCCAAAGGGACGTTTATTTAACATTCTGTGTGTCACCTTTATTTGTTAAATACCATGTTCTTCGCACTTAAACCATAAAATTCAGTTCAACAGCAATATCGCAAAATAATTTTAAATTGAGCATATCTTTAGAAATTTCGGTACACGCTCTCACGCGCTGGAGATAAAAATGTTTTTCTGTACAACGTTGGTATTGCTGGCTTTGAAATCTTTGAGTTTGTTAATGAAAAATTCGTTAAAGTTTTAGAGAATATTGTTACGAATTTCACATTTATTTGGCTATTTATTTAGAACTGTAATTAAAATTCCTTTTTATTTTCCCGTGCAACGCACGCAGACGATTTTTGAAGAGAAAGCTACGTCAAAAAAAAATAATAATAATAATAACATGCATACATTTATGCAGATTTTTCATTCTTTAAACTTTAATGCAGAGCGATAACATTTAGTGGCAACAATTTGAAAAGTGAAACGGGCAATCAGAGTGAATCAACGCAAAATCGCAAAACGAAAGTAATAGTCCTTCGGGACTAAATCCCTTTGGACTAATAAAATTTATCACCCACTATTACTAAGCTTTTTATAATCTTATTTTTACCACGGAAATTAAGTAAATGGTGAAGGCTACCGTCACTCCACTCTGTAAAAATTTGAAACCATAACTTAATTACTTTTTCCGTATATCACCTAATTGATTGCTTACATTTGAATTTTAAAGGAAAGGTTTACTTTTAAGGGTGGCAACACAGCCAACTATTTTTTGCCTTTCAAAGCATTTGATTAAATAAATTTCTTGCACAAGAGTGCAATTGTCAAAGATTGTGATGTTCATCATAATTTTTACTTTCTTGCACAAAGTATTGTAATCAAGAAAATTTCCGGGTATCATATTTTAAAGAAAATATCCATTTTGACCGCTATCGAATGCAATTTAAATATGTTTTTGCGCGACATCTGTACAAATGACAAATATATTTTGTGCCATTGAGAAATACAATTTGTACATCTGTACAAGGTACAAATGACATAAAATTCCGCAAACGAATTATAAAACTGATTTAAAAGGGATTCAAACCAGATTTTCACATATTTAAAGCACAAGCTACAGAGAATGGTAGTGAATGGCAATTTAGTGTAACTCGGGGTTCATCACAGACATATCAAGGGGAAAGCGAGACAAATTCGAATCCAGCTAAATACCATTACGCATTTCGTCAAACGGCAATAATTGAGACTGAAACGTATTTACATTAAAAGAAAAATAAAAGAATCAACAAATTACAGTTGGTCTCAATTCTTATCCCTTCTTTTCCCGACGTGCCTGCCATAAATTTAAAATTAAAACACAACCGGAGAAGAAAAACTTTACATAAATCTTGGTAAAGCGAAAGTATAAATAAAAATAAATGGCCAAATAGGCCATTAGTCAAAAAATACACAATTTTTATTTATTTTATTTATTTATTTATTTATTTTATTTTATTTTTTTCTTAAATGTTGAGTTTTTTTTTCAATACCAACATTTAGTTTTTTGCGATTACTTTTACTATTTTAGTAATTGATTATTTGTTCAAAGTATTTTTACACTCTGGAACTAAAGTATCAAATTTACTTTTAGGCAATTGCTTTTAGAATTTTACTCCTTTTTCTAACCTTTAAACAAAATTTTGCAGCACTATGCGCAAAATTCTTGACCAAATAGGTCCCTCATGTTCTAGTACTACTTTCTAAAATTATATATATATATATATATAGATATAGATAGATAGATAGATGTGTGTGTAAGATATAATAAAATACCATGGTTGCTTTAAGGATAATTAGCGACCTCAAAATTAAATATTCTAGATTTGGTGTTCTGTCCCCTAAATTTGTCAGTTCTTCAAAATTAGAGATCTTTTCATGTTTCATAACGCTGCTTGAAAAGAGTAAGTAAAAATAAAATTAACCAATCACAGCTTAGAGTACTTTTTGCATCTACTCCGTATAAATACCGCTCGCAAGCAATTTTTCCTCAACTTCTGCTCTGTTTGCTAAAATGCCTACGTCCTACCTCTTTTAAAAACCAAGGTACATAGAAATTACCGTATTTCATTATGATTTCTACTAAGATGGTTTTATAGGCGTGAAAATAAAGGTTGGGAATTCTTCAAATTCATTTGTGTCAACTGCGGCATCATAGCCTTTACCTTCAGCCACTACTGGCTTCTCAGCCGTGCCGAATATCGAAAGATGCTAAAGGTACAGGATTACGTCTACGGAATAAAAATACTATATATATATTCACTCTGTTACTCGTGTACGTGAGCTCAATTTTGTTATTATTATATGTCGATAAATTGCGCATTTTGCTTTAAAAATGATTGAATTATATTGTTCTTATCTTCCGGTTACGGTTTTTATGTCTTTAGTTAATCTGCATGCAATAGTTATAGAATTATCAAGAATTTAAAAGATGTATATTTCGCGCCTTCTTCGCATGCCTTCGTGGTGTAGTGGTCAGCACACTCGACGCGTAACCGAGAGGTCCGTGGTTCAATTCCCGGCGAAGGCGTTGCTCATTTTTCAATATTCCTGCTTCAAAAAATACCTAATGTCTCTACAGATGTTTATGTGCGGCTGAGTTTAATTTTTTCTTACCATAGCAGCTATATTTGTTTACATTTGGAACTTATCAGAATAGTGAATTAATTCTTCCTGCACATTCAACGTCTTTTTGCCGAGTGGAACCAAACTTAGTTTTGTGCACCGAAAAATCTACTTCTTGCCCGCTGGCTGAATTCCTTGTCTACGTAGAAGCTGTAATTTTAATTTCGAAAATTGTTTTTTAATTGTTTTAATTGTACTCGGTGTTTTATGTTTTTCTATATTTTTCAATTTTTAACAAAGATATTTTGAGGTTTTTTATATTTTTGCTTTGCCATATTTTTGCCTTGCCGCGAAGTGAAAACTGAATTGAATCAAAAATATATTTCTAATGAAATTCGAGGATATAAGTGTTTCGTATTAGCATCAAATATTATCACCATTCTGTTTTGGACAGAGGAGAATGTTTACGAGTAGCGCGTGCGCATTAGGTAAGCGGCGCTGATTCGTCTGTGAAAAACTGGTTCTTTTTTATTTACTTAATTTCTTTTATACATCGTTTTGGATTTATTATACTAGTATTTGAATACCACATGTGGCAACGATTAGATAATTCTTCAGATGATATAATTTTTGTGCATTCTGAGTTATAAAATGAATGAGATGAAACGTTGTTAAGTGAAACTAACGCCAGAGTGTCGCTATGGTAAATAAATATATTGAATTTTAAAGAGTCATTTATTGTATTGTGGTTTATGCGCTATCGACGAAGTAGATTTAATTTAATCCAATAAGTTTAAATGAAATGCATAAACAATTGCTTATAACTTCCGTACAAGGAAGTCATGTGGTGTACACATCAGATTTTTTTTTTATTATTATAAGCTTTTATAGTGGCTCCTGTTTGTTTTGGACACGCGTTTTGCAAATATCAGTTACTAAATATTAGAGAAATAATTTTAAGTTTCTTTCACATGTACCCCTGTTTGAAAACACTTGTTTTGAAAAAAAGTTATTCAAACACTCTTAATATAAAAAATTATTTAAAATTGATGAAATGGATCTCATATAAGTATTCGGATACTTTATATAAACGGTTAATATTGAATGAAAATAATGAGACATTTAATACTTTGTTGGATATCCTTTACCTAAAATTACGCTTTTCATGTTGTTGTTTAGTATGGATTCAACTAATTGTTTAGTGCAAGAATGATCCCTTTCTTCCATTCCAAAATAATAATTTCATTTTGTACACAATTGCTTTCGAAAAAGTATCACGTTTCCTTATTCTTTCTGCAACTCACTCCGTATAAGATAAAAATATAAAACTATATATTAGCAACTAGTTAAATATATTACAGATTTTGTATTTATTTAGCTATTTTTTTAGTAGAATTGTAATTAAATTGTTTCATTTCCCCGTGCAATGCTGCGAGCGACTTATTTGAAGAGAAAGTTACTCCGGAAAATTAAAATACAGGAGCACGCGCATTTAATAAATAGATATCTCGTAATTGTTTCTGATATCCAGAAAAATCGAGAAAATACCAGAATGATCTCGTGCAAGATTAAAAAGCTTATAAAAGCAAGATTAAAACATCTCAGCTCAGTTGTTGTTGTTGTTGTTTCATTATCTATTTCACATCGTGTAAAACTTTAGCGAATTTTCAATGAACAAGCTCAAATGGTTTAAAAGCGAGCAATAGCAACACCCTACCGGGAGGAAAAAAAAATAATAATAAATAAATAAATAAATAAAAATAAAAATAAAAAATCTGAAAGATTTCAGATTTTAAATTACGTCCAAAGGCGCGTTTTTTTAACGTTTCGTGTGCTAGCTTTTTTTATTAAATACCATGTACTACGTACTCAAACCACAAAATTCAGTTCAAAATCAATATCGCAAAATCATTTTAAAATGAACATATCTTTAGAATTTCCGTAAGTCTCGTGCGCTGGAGATAAAAATGTTTTTTTTTTTCCGTACAGTGTTGCCATTGCTCGCTTTGAAATCATTTAGTTTGTTAATCAGAAATTCGTTGAAATGTTACAAAACATAAAATCGATAATAAAGCAAATTTCAAATTCAAAATTAGGGCTTCCAGATGCCCATATTCGCAGTAGGATTACGTCATTCAAAATTCGATGGCTCTAGGTTTTATCACAATGCGAGAAACATGCATACATTTATGCAGATTTTTCATTTTTTAAAATTTAATGCAGAGCGATAACATTTAGTGGCAACAATTTGAAAAGTGAAACGGGCATTCAGAGTGAATCGACGCAAAATCGCAAAACGAAAGTAATAGTCCTTCGGAACTAAATCCCTTTGGACTAAAAAAAAAAAAAAAACTTCTTATCTCCAGCGCGCGGAATTGTGAATCGGAAATCCTAATGATAAACTCAGTTTAAAAGTATTTTGCGATATTGCTGTTGAACTGAATTTTATGGTTTAAGTGCGAAGAACATGATATTTAATAAAGGTAACACATTAACGTTAAAAAACGCCTTTTGGACGTCATTTAAAATCTGAAACCTTTCAGAATTTTTTTTATTAAAATTACTTTCGTTAAGCATTTATAAGGCATTTCTGCCGTCTTCTTACCCTGTCTGTCTGGTGCAGTGGTCAGCACAGACGGCGCATATTCAAAAGGTCCGAGGTACGACTTGGCGAGAGTATTGCTCATTTCTCACGTCTCTCGACCAAAAAAAAAAAAAAAACTGGAAGGTTTCAGATTTGAAGTTACGCCTAAAGTTTTTTTTTAGATTTAGTGTGTTACCTTTCTTTAGTAAATATCATATTCTTCGCACTTAAAGCATAAAATTCAGCTCAAGAGCAATATCGCAAAATAATCTCAAACTGAGCATATCTTTAGAATTTTCGATACACAGTCTCACGCGCTGGAGATAGAAATGTTTTTTATGTACAACGTCGCTATGGTTCGCTTTGAAATCCTTGAGTTTGTTAATCAAAGATTCGTTTTACAAAATATGAAATCGATAATAAAACAAATTCGAAATATTAAATTTGGACTTCCAGATGCCCATATTCGAAGTAGAATTACGTCATTCAAAATTAGATGAGTCTAGGTACCGTTGTTTTATCACAATGCGAGGAACACATATACATTTACGCAGATTCTTCATTATTTAATTTCTTCAAATATAATACAGGGCTATAATATTTGGTGGCAACAATTTGAAAAGTGAAACGGACATTCGGAGCGATTCGTCGCAAAATCGGAAAACCAAAACAATAGTCCTTCAGGGACAAAGCCCTGAAGTTTAACAGCTGTCCGAGTATAGAGTCCTTTTGAATGAAATATTCAAATAACAAATTTACAGTATTAATTTCTTTTAAGGTTTATATTAGACTCATTAATAAATTTATTTAATTAAAGTTGTTACATTGGTTAATGTTTATTTTCAGCTATCCCAACTTTACTCCAACATGTTGTGCCGAACATAAAATAGGACGTAAAAAGAGGAAACATATAGAAACTTCAAGATGGAAATTTCAAGCTGATCCAAAAATAATTCGGAAAAGAAGTTTTGATCCATGGAGCCGATGCATGCCATCAACTCAAGAGAAACAAAAAAGGATAAAAGAAATTGATGAATTTCTGGAAGAAATGAAACAGAAAGGCCTCTTGGAGAACCTAGAAAATGTACATATATGTAAATTTAAAATTCTATGGAATTATTTATTAGAAAATTTTGGTAGGCATGATTGTTTTTAAGAATATTTTAGTTTTTTGCATAAGAAAGGTAAGACATAAAAGTTTTCGCTAATTACTATATTTTTCTTTTCATCTAATACCATTTTATTTGCTCAATTCGTAGACTTCAATGCTTTCATTTGTCCATTTTAAAATCAGTTGTTCAAACAATATGAGGTTAATGTAAAGGCTCCCCGAATGGTTACCAAGGCTGCGTTCATATTATTGCTTAACTAGCGCTAATATCCGCAGTCATTAAGTTCTATGTATCATAAAAGCGTCCACATTAAAAAAAAAAAAACTTCGAGATTTACCGTCCTAGCCATAGCTTATCGTGGAAAGTGGATCTTGCTTGTCTTGACACTGGCCTCACATCTCCTGTAAATGTTAAATTTACCTTCCCTCCTTTTATTATCAGCCATTTTCAGTTTTAAAATGCGCTATTACCATATCAAAAATGTTAGACAGTTTCACATATAAATAAATTAAAAAATTAAGAATCTTCAATTTTTCTGTCAAATGCGAGGCTTTTTTAAACCTAACATGGTTACCTACCAAAGTATAGCTAAAGAACGTCTATGTAAAGAAGGAAAGGCTCCATAGACGTAATGTAAACCAGTTTGTCTTCTACGCCGCTAGAAAGAATAGGGAACATTCGCCAAGGGATTTGGCGACGGAACCTGTTGGCGAGAATTTCTGATGTACCGGACCTGGCCGAGATTTTCCTCCTCCGCCACGTGTATAGGAAATTGGGGAACACAGGTTAAGATGAATGGTTCTTTGACCTAGGAAATGATGAAATATTAGGTGAAGTTTCACTTTCAGTGGCTGCTGAACTTGCATTATACATATCGCAATTTGATGTCTGATTTTATATCCGTCAATATGGAGGGGGGGGAAATAGAGTCACACAGCTTTAAATTCTTGATAAACGTGACCGTCGAACCTGTTCGAACTTCGACATCAGCTTCGAGCTTTGGCGCTTTTTGGCGACAGATATTTCACGCATGCGCAGCTGTTTCCCTTTTCGTTCGAAGGGAGCCACTTCTGTTGCTGCGAAGTTTTCTTTCTTAACAACACATATTCTTTGGCATAGCACTTCAGTGATGTAGAAAGTGAAATTATCTATATTTCGCTGTAATGGGTCGTTTTTCCTTCCTTTACCTCAGCCTTGGTATACATTTTAGAAGTATACTAAGGCGTTCCGTGGTGAACAAACAAGGTTTTCGTCTGGGCACTTGACAAGATACCTATCCCAGTGTAATGATTGTGCAGTTTCCGAACACTTGGTCATAGTATGGTTGGGAAGAAGCAATGATTTCCACTAGTCGCAGCAGTCATTGTCGACTGGTGCGACTAGTGTCGTTGTGGGCTTAAAGAATCCGCGAAGCAACTACAAGAGATTTGGTTTTAGATCTTCAGGCTGCCACAGGAGCTTGAATTAGCTGTTCTACTTCAACACGAAGGCTTATGAGATTGGACTGTATGCGAGAAAACCAATGTTTTGTGTCCCACTCGTTCCAGCTTCTAAATGGGCCCGTTTAAATTGAGTAGTTTGTTCAATGGAGCTAAGACGACTGGGCCCGAGTATTGTTTACTGATGAGTCCAGATACAGTCTGACCATTGATTTCAGACGTGTTTCGACCTGGAGAGGGGAAGGAACACACAACTTGCCTTAGCTTGTCCATGAAATATCCCGTTTCCGCGGTGTAATGGTTTTGGAAGGAATCGTGACAAATGGCCGCACCAAGCTGCATATCCTTCAAAGAGGTCTTGTAACGGCTCAGAGATATATGGACGAGGTATTTGGAACTCAACGTTACACTGTTTAGGGGTGTTGTTAGCCCCTAGAGGTTTTGCTAATGAATGCCAAAGCTCATCCTCATCGAGTATATGTGGCATCAAAATACTTGCAAACGGACGATATCACTCGAATGGATTGGCCACTTTACTCACCGAACTTGAACCCGATTCAGTATGTGTGGAATGCCTTAGAATGCCGAATTTAAGTCTTCTAAATTCCTTCCCCGACCGTCTAGGAGCTGATAAGTGCACTTTTAGAAGAGTGGCGTGCAGTTCCACAAGATATGATCAACGCTTTGCTAAAGTCTATAAAACTGAGATGTGAGGTTGTAGGATCTAATTTTCTTGGCTATTATATAATTTAACTAGACCTACTTCGGACCTTGCGAATACTCGCACAGGCGTGAAGAGGAACATAACCAGGGAAAGGGTGTAAACGACCCTTTTATTGATCACAAATTATTTAACAGATGGCACGGCCTTACGTGCTTACACAAAACACCGATCATTTGCGGTGGGAACTTAAAAAATAATGTAGTACTAAATTTAACGGTAAAGAGTAGAACGAGACGTTACAATTCAATTTGAACTAACAGCTGACTCAGAAAATCTACACCGGCAGGATACTAGCTCGATAGCAAGATGCGTAGCCGCTATTGAGATTCACAGCTGAAAGAAACAAAGAAACATGCGCTCACAATACACAAATCAAGCTCTGTCTAACCTTTTCGCTCCAACAGTATAAATACTCTTGTTCATTCTAGTTAATTTACATTCTGGAGCGGAAACGAGAGGGAAAATAAGATAATTCAGATAAGGCTCACAAAATAAAATAACAATTAGTAAAAATAAGCAGAAATCTATAAGGTATGCATATTTGTCCAAGGTAACCATACACGATATTAAAAAAAATCCATCAAAGGTTACTTAACTTTTGCATCATTTTACAGTTTCCATAAATTTGGTTTTAATTTAAATATTTTGCGAATAATCGACTGCCAAACATTGTAATTTATGTTTGTGAGGTTTAGCTATTTATTTTTAAAACTAATAGTTAATTTTAAGTTCTTTCCTATCTTTCTCTTTTCAACCATGCTTTTCATGCCAAAATGTAAATGAGATGTAAATGAGATAGCGAGCGTTTATTAAGGTAGAAAGAAGTGCTGTTTCACACTTCTCCGAGTGACTCGTAGCGAGCCGCTCGGTACGACTTCTCGGATAATGTACACTTCGACCAAGTAGAAACGTAGAGTAGACGAGTCAGGGAGTTTTTTCTACTTTGAACCAGTTGAAAATCTATCCGGGCAGTAACTCCGAGCAGTGTTCGCAGAGACGCCGTGCCCAATTTTTTCGTCATATCGAAAATGCCGAGATGGAGCGATTATCTAACTATGGCATTTTTTTAATGCATATGCATCTTGTGAAATATTATGTGATACTTCACTACCTGAGTATGATGACCATCGTTTACTAATACCTAAATATAACGTGGATATAACTGTTCATCGGAATGAATTTAGGTTTTTGATATTGTAGAAAAAGTATAGAAGAAAACTAAATTAGGGTATGATTAAAAATATTTATTTTAAACATATTTATTTCTGAATTTTCTTTAATCAAAAAGCAATTAAATTATATATTATTCAACTATCCAATAAAATAAAGTTTTCAATTAAAAAAAATAAATGAAAGTTCGAACACTTATTTTATTCTGTTGGTATAAATTTCGAAAAGTCAGTTTCTACTTATGGCCAATTACATCTAATAAAATACACTGCTGGCCACCCAAATTGTAACACCAAGAAAGACAAGAGATATCACAAAATTTATTTAGTAGATAACATGTTGACCAAGTGAAATGCGGGGAGGCCCGATCCGCCCAGTCTTTAAAAGACTAAATGATCTTAAAAAGGAAATGTAATGTTGAGAAAGTATCAAATGATTAAATTTATAGACTTCTGTGAAGTGTGGTTCCTTCCAGAATCAGTAGCCAGAGTAGCCGCCATTGTTGGATATCACCGTTGCCATACGCCTCGGCATTGACTCAAAGAGACGTTGGATGTGTTCTTGGCGTACAGCAGACCAAGCAGCTTCAAAATGTTGCCAAAGTTGATCTAGTGTGGCAACTTGGGATATAATCTGGGTCAATCGTTCAGCAACCATGGACCACACGTTTTCTATCGGCGAAAGATCCGGACAGCGAGCCGGCCAAGGAAGCAATTCAATCTGGCGATTCACGAAGAACCCTTGGACAATGCATGCCACCTGTAGAAATATGGCTGTGGGCAAGCCTTGAAGGTAAGGAAGGACAGCTGGCTCCAACACCTCGGAGATGTAGCGCTGGCTGTTTAAAGTACCCGCAATGCGTACTAGAGGAGTGCGAGAGTGATATCCAATACCGCCCCATACCATAATACTCGGTGCAGGACCAGTGTGGCGGTGCATAACGTAGCTGTTTAACATCCTCTCTCCACGGTGTCTCCAGACTCGAATCCGAACATCGTGGTGTTGCAGACAGAAGCGTGACTCGCCAGTAAAAACAATTTCATCCCATTCTGCCGTGCACATCCTTTTTTCATCGCACCATTGGCGGCGGAGACGTCTGTGGTTCTGCGTCAAGGGTAGACGAAGTAATGGACGTCTTCTGGATAGACCACTCTGCTGTAAACGGTGTCGAATGGTACGCGCAGACAGTGGATGATGCGTTACAGACTGAATGCGCTGTGCTATGGTTCGTGATGTGATTGGGTGATACTTCACTGCCATGCGCACAATGTTCCTGTCATTACGCGAAGTGGTGCACTGAGGTGGATGCGTTTGAACACGTCGGTCCGTCGTACCCTCCTGCATCCAACGGTCACATTTCCGTATTACAGTTGTTTGGTTTCGTCCAATACGACTACCGATTTCCCTGAAAGATAATCCACACTCTCGGTAGGCCACTATCTTTCCTCTGTCGAACTCAGATACTTGATTAAACGATGATCGCTGTTTACTAAGAGGCATAATGGATCATTTTTTTAAAAGAAAACAACAAGAAAACATAATTGCCGAACTTGAAATCGTCGAAAACTCCAAACTTTAAATAGCGCTTTGAAGTGGCGCCATAGGCGCGCGTGATGTGAGTCTGCGCTGAAATTCTAATCATTTGCATATCTCATCTCCGCTAATGCATGTTGTAAATTTCATTTTATTTGCACGTTTCCTTCAGGGTGTTGCATTTACGGTGGCCAGCAGTGTATAATCTAAAATTCTGAAATTTTGTTTTATGGACTTTTCTTTTTATTTGAACCACAAATTAGATTTTATTTGCAAACGATCGGTCGGAAGTATTAAAATAAAAATGGCCGATAGAAGGCGTACGAGGCTATTATTAACATTTAAAATTTGAAGGTGTTAGATAGTTCAAGCAAAAGATTAAAAATTTTCGCTCAACCTCCTACACAGAAAATGGCCTCCAACACTTCTTGGAATAAATATGCTGATTGTGCATTTTGACACTCAGAATAAATATTGCAGAGAAGTGTAGGAGTTACCCGTGTTTTAATTTTTCTGGCAGAGCATCTCGAAAGAATGTGTAAGTGGAGTGACCATTTCCAATAAAGCTTCAAATTATCCTTCACCCATTCTGATGAAGTTTTTGTAACTCTGGATATCCTCATCCCGAAGTTCATTTGAAACTTAATAGTCATAGTCGTTCAGTCGTTTATATATCAACGTCTTGCATTACAACTCTTTCAAAAAGAATAATGACTACAGAAAAATACCTATTAAACGTTCTTGCTTTATATACTGCTCTTGGAAATTTCCTTAGGTTCTACTAATTGTGTCTTTCATATGCAAGCCTTTGCACTAGGTTGCTGTTGATATTTTGAATGATTCTTTTGCAAAAAGCTTTTTTTATCTACGATTAACTCTTGAGCTTTCTTTTTATTCCCTCGGATTTGCAATGTCTTCCATAATAATTACACTTTTAAAAATTTTAACTGAATTAACAGTTGAAATAGATTACACAGATACATTTTGTTTAATTTCTAGGTGAAATCAAAGCTTGGAAGATCTTCGAATCCACTGCTAGAAGACTGTAAAACTACATCGGAGAAGTCGAGGTAAAATGTTATCAAAAGATTTTTTAAATGAGATTATTTTAAATTCTTTATGTTTCACTTACCATTTTTATTATACAAAAGGGGAAAACAGTACGAGATAACTGAAATCTGAGTTACGACAATAAATCAGAAACGTTTTTTTACCTTTCATACTTGGAGATTTAATGCGTCTATAGTAATACATATCCAAGACGGTATATAATATAGAACAGTTTATGATAACAAAAGTATGAAAAAATGCGATTAAATTTATGTGAAAAGATAATTATACGAATTTCATCAATGACACCGCACATTTTTCACATTTCCTTCAGCAAAAAATTCTAAGTGACTTTACAGGGTTGCCGATGGTAGGCAATAATTCGTCACCGTCAGGATTTGGTGATTGGGTTCCGGCCTCTCCAGTCACCCGGGAAGAATGCAAGATATTTTCTCTGTCCTTACCGGGTTCTTTCATGATATAATTGGAAGTATGTCTGGCTAGTAATTTGGAGATACGAAGTTCTAATACAAGCAAAAGCATGGCTCATTTTTCATGTTTTCTGCTGCGGCAAACCTAACCACTCTACAATCTTTTATAATTTTTTCCGAGAGTGCAAGATGTATAATTTGAGTAAAGTTTTCAAAAACAGAAAACGAACAAAAAAAAGTCGAATGGTCTATACTTACGTGAATTTTTATATTTGTATTAAGTTTATAACTATTTATTCCTTAATTTCTGGACGCAATGCGTTATTAATATGCTACAAATTACATTCGTATTGTTCCGTGCCTACGGGTTCGTAATGGATTCAATGCACAAGTCGTTAAAAAGTTAATAAATGTATTCTTTTCACAAGAAATAAAACAAAATATTGAAATGTTTCCTCGGAGATATTCGTACAATATCGCAATATCTCAAACTTTAAACAGAACTCAATTCAAAACAGAGACACTAATTCTATCTCACAGCGAATTCGCTACAATCAATAGGATCATTAAGTAAACAACAGTTCTCTTAAAACAGCTACAACTGAGATGAGGTGTTTTAATTCGGCTTTTATAAGCTTTTTAATTATTCACTAGAACTTTCTGGTAAAATCTATTTTCTCGATTTTTGTGGATGGCAACAGCAATTACGAGATATGTATTTATTAAATATTAAATGCACGCGCTCTTTTATTTTTACTTTTTCGACGTAGCTTTCTCTTCAAAAATCGTCTGCGTTGCATGGGAAAATAAAGCAATTTTAATTACAATTCTAAATAAATACGAAATACGTAAGAGTATTAACTTACTTCTGATATATCAGTACTAACTACAGGAACAGTACTACAGGAACACCTTAAGTATCTAAATTTACTGGAACTCATTTTATAAAGATTCCTGTTTATTTTTTAAACAATTGACTCAGATTTTCCTGTAAAAATCATTCTAAATTAGAAGGCGATGAGGCAAAATTTTCAAATATTTCAGTTGTCAGATCTACTGTCTATCTCTTGTGTGAAATCTGGAGAGTAGTGACTGCACAGAAGAAGGGTCAAAACTACCCTTTATGACACTCTTTAGATTATTTACAATATCCCAACTCTACGCTAACACACTACGCCTCTGTTTGGGCGGTAAATGAAACAGTAAGAATCAAACTCAAAATCTGAAGATATTAACAAGTAGTAGAATTACGCTACAGGGCTCAGACAATCCTGTTTCCTAGCAGAGCGTTGATGAGTTTAGTGGCAGCAAAATAACTGCCCTTACACCACGTTTAACCAGCAATAACTGCTAAGCAGAAGCTCGCTCTACAACGCGCACAGAATTTTCCCAGACTCTCTAACTTTCCTTCTAGAACTCGATATTTAAGCTTTTCTCCCACTGGTAGAATTTGCATTCCTTCACGCGCGCTACCAAATTAAAATATTCTGACATTGACAATTAGGGGAATGAAGGCTTATGAGAAAGAACTTCAAATTAAATTTAACTGGTTATTTAAAATAAATATAAATCCCTACACCGTATAAATATCATTTTAAACATCCATCTTTTTTCTGTAAAAAATTAAATTGATTAATTTGTACACTTCGTTAGCATCTTCTAAAATTCTTTCTGAATTCTAGTGAATTATTTAAAAGTTAAACTACACTGCTGGCCACTGTAAATGCAACACTTTGAAGGAAGCATACAAATAACATGAAATTTACAACATGCATTAGCGGGGGTGAGATGCATGTGCAAATGATTAGAATTTCAGCGCAGATACACATCACGCGCGCCTGTAGCGCTACTTCAGCGCGCTATTTAAGGCTTGGAGTTTTCGACAATTTCAAGTTCGGCAATTGTGTTTTTCTTGTGGTTTTTTTCGAAAAAAAAAAAAAGATCCATTATGCCTCGTAGTAAACAGCGTTCATCGTTTGATCAAGTATCCGAGTTCGACAGAGGAAGGATAGTGGTCTACCGAGAGTGTGGATTATCTTTCAGGGATATCGGTAGTCGTGTTGGACGAAACCAAACAACTGCAATGCGGATATGTGACCGTTGGATGCAGGAGGGTATGACGGATCGACGTCATATCGGATCGACGTAATTGTCATGATCAATTACATCCACCTCAGTGCACCACTTCACGTCATGACAGAAACATTGTGCGCATGGCAGTGACGGATCACTCAAGTCACATCACGAACGAAAGCACAGCACATTCAGTCTGTAACGCATCATCCAGTATCTGCGCGTACCGTTCGACGCCGTTTACAGCAGAGTGGTCTGTCCGCAAGACGTCCATTGCTTCGTCTACTCTTGACGCAGAACGAAATTGTCTTTACCGACGAGTCACGCTTCTGTCTGCAACACCACGATGGTCGGATTCGAGTCTGGAGACACCGTGGAGAGAGGATGCTGAACAGCTGCTTTATGCACCGCCACACTGGTCCTGCACCGGGTATTAGGGTATGGGGCGGTATTGGATATTACTCTCGCACCCTCTAGTACGCATTGCCGGTACTTTAAACAGCCCGCGCTGCATTTCCGAGGTGTTGGAGCCAGTTGTCCTTGCTTACCTTCAGGCCTTGCCCACAGCCATATTTCAACAGGATAGGGCGCAACCACACGTGGCCCTCATTGTCCAAGGGTTCTTCGTCAATCGCCAGATTGAACTGCTTCCCTGGCCGGCTGGCTCTTCGGATCTTTCGCCGATAGAAAACATGTGGTCCATGATTGCGGAAGGATTGATCCAGATGACATTCCAAGCTGCCACACCAGATCAACTTTGGCAACGTGTGAAAGCTGCTTGGTCTGCTATACCCCAAGAACACATCCAAAGTGTCTTTCAATCAATGCCGAGGCGTGTGGCAGCGGTGATCTCCAACAATGGCGGCTACTCTGGCTACTGATTCTAGAAGGAACCACACTTCACAGAAGCCTATAAATTTAACCATTTGATACTTGGTCAACATGTTATGTACTGAATAAATTTTGTTGTGATATCTTTTGTCTTTCTTGGTGTTGCAATTTGGGCGGCCAGCAGTGTATTTTTGTATTAGTTATCGAATCACTCTCCATCAAAATCCAGAGCGTTTCTCGAAGCGAACATGTGGTGCTATGCTTGCTTGGTGCTGCTTGGTATGCAGATGCTTGCTCGTGTCGCCATCTATTAGCACCAAATGAGAAGTGCAGTAGCGAATTTCGCATGCCCTTGAAGATGATATGACCATGGGATTCGATCCCAGATCGCTATGTGACAGTCGAATATCATATCGCTGTCGGAAAAGAACTCCCATGCGACAGATTCTGATATTCGAACTGCTTTGTAATGCGAGCATTTTGATAACCTCTCTAAATCGTTGCAATCTCAAAAGAATTAGTTGACTGTAACTAAAAATACGATTCAAATAAACTTGAGCATTAGAGACTTTTTTTTAAGCAAATACACTACAGATTTAAATAAATAATAATCCAGCAGTATGATATCTGGTCTTTCCAATCAAGCTACTTTATTTTTATTTTTAGGGCATATGATCTTGCATTTGTGGTATGTCTCTTTTGCTGTTGATCACAGCTGGGCTCTTATTTTAGCAGTTTACATAGACATGCCAGTCTTTGGCAAATTCAAAATTCAGGAGAATTTTTCAGCAACAAAAATAATTTTTTAACAGTAAAAACATACAGAAGATTTTTTTCAAGTAATAAATTGTAAATACTACTTAATTAATATATAAAAGAGTAATAAAAAAATTAAGTGCAATTACACTGGTGAAATAAATTAAGAGAATTAGTATATTTTATCCAATTTCATGAAAAGAACTGAACTGAAGGAAAAAACACTGCTTCTAGATAAAATGCAAATCTTGTACGTCAAATACGTAAGCGTACACGTGTGTGTAGGCGAAGCCAGTAGAAAAGCAGGCTTTATAAGCATGTGGAGCGTAAGACGAATTGCCTTCCCTAGCACACCTCGGCGAATTTCTTGGTGTTATCTTGCAGCAATCGGTTAAATTCGCATCGGAACAGTAAAAATGAGTAACCACCAACGTTTAGATGATGGAATGAGGTGGCGAATTGTGAAGAGGCTAGAGGCAGGCCAATCGCAAGTGTAGATATGCAGAGAGATTAATTCAATGCCCAGCGTCGCATGTAACCTATGGAAACAGTTCCAGGATACTGGATCCCTCGAGAGAAAGCCTGGGCAAGGTCGTTCAAGAGCCACAACGGCCGGAGAAGATCGCTATTTGTCTATTTTAGTGAGGCGTAACAGAGGGGCTACAGCTTCTCATCTCTTTTGGGACCTGAATGCAGCTACAGAAACCCGTGTAACAAGGGTGACTGTTTACAAAAAACTGAATGAGAGAGGGTTGTTTGCTAGAAGACCGGCTGTTTTGTGTCCCGCTCACGTCTGCGGACAGGAGAGTCCAATTAGCATGGCACAGGAAGCATAGTGATTAGAGTACGGAGCAATGGGCGACCGTTCTGTTCACCGACGAGTCCCGTTTTAACCTAAACATTGATTCTCGCCGTACTTTCATATAGAGAGAGCCAAGGACCCGCTACCTACCCTCCAATGTCCGCGAAATCAAGAATTATGGCGGTGGCGGTATAATGGTCTGGGCGGGCATCATGTTGGATGGCCGCACTCCTCTCTACGTCTTTGACAGAGGCTCTGTGACTGGCGTGAGGTATAGGAATGAGGTCTTAGAGCCCTGTGTTCGCCTTTTCCGGGGTGCAGTGGGCTCCGAGTTTATCTTACAGGACGATAACGTGAGGTCCCATAGAGCTCTTGAGATCGACGAAATTCTCGAGAGCGAGGATATTCGCCGGAGGGCTTGGCCAGCCAGGTCTCCAGACCTCAACCCTATTCAGCATGTCTGGGACGCTCTGGGGAGGGCAACTGCAACTCGCAACCCCCCTCCGAGAACCATCCAGTAACTGAAAACAGCGTTGCTGAATGAGTGGGGCCAGTTGCCATAGGCACTGATAAACTGCCTTATTTCCAGTATGACATCACGCCGCGAGACCTGTATGGCTGTAAGAGGGCACTATACCCCCTATTAACCCATTTCTTTTGCGTCTTCTGTAACCGCTGTTTCAGACCTTCAGACTCCCATGAGTGTTACACACGAACATGTGTGTCTATTATAATTGTTAAAAGTTTATTTTGTTTGTATTATATCAACCTATGTTCACACCAAATTTTATTAAAATTTGTCCAGTAGTTCTGGAGATCGTAGATCAAATATGAAAATTCTTTTAATTTCTTCGCAGAATGTAGTATAAAAATATTTATACATTAAAAAATATTTAAAATTTGAAACATTTTATAGAAAAATAACGGTTTCATCATTTTCCTTACAATTGTTAACAACAATAGCAGATGTTGTTTTCTTTAAGAAAGAAGCAGCATAATTTTGCTCACAGCAATTGCCACGTATGTTTGTTTTTACAAATAACAATTTTACCAATGTGTTTATCATTCACACTAAATTTTTATTTAGTTCTTGTTTTAATAACAATAATAAAAATACTTTTACACTGTGCGTTACTGTGAGGAATTCTCAAGATGGGCAAGATTATTTTAAAAAGCTCATTAGAGTTTTAAATTCCAAAATCCTTTTTCAGTTTTCTGATTAGAATGCAGTGAGTATCAATTCTGGCTGACTATAACTTTATCCGAAATTGTAAAATGCAAAACTGTGATTGCAATTTATATGCCAAAATATCAATATCTCCGTTTCTAAACAAAAAAAAAAAGAAAAAAAAAAAAGAAAAAAGAAAAAAAAGAAAAAAAGAAACTTATAATCTACTCAAAAAGTATCTTACAGCAGAAAAAGATGCATTTGCTTGAGTATATCTGCAATTTAAGCATGTAAAATTACGTACTTCGCTGTTAGCTGGGAATTCACAGCAAGCAATCACGTGTTCAGCAAAAGTAAATTCTGAGATGTAAATAAAATTTTTTGTCTGTGTAGAGTGTGTTAGATTTCTCTATACAGGAACTACGAAAAACCAGTGATGCCCCCTCCGGAATTACAACTCCGGATTGCTAGCTAGACGTGCTTCCAATCACATCAGGAAGGCATGCGATAAGAAAGGGCACAATTACTTGCATTCTTCCCTTCTTTAAGGACGACTAAGAAGGAGAAGATTTAGTGGTCTAAGCCAATTTGTGACGAAGTATCGTCCTCCACATTTTTAGTTCGGACACCCCCTGTAGAGTCTATTAAACATGAAAAATCAATGATGCCTTTGACAAAATTCGAATTACCGATCTTCCAGTGCTAGCTGGACATACTACTAGTTACACCACGAAAGTACGAAATAAAAAAGCAAGAGAAATTCTGTATACTTTCACTAAGAAGCTCTTTCACTACCTTGTTAGCTGCAACCTCTATTAAAAATTCTTCATCATTTCTTTTTAATTTCCCATTTTCTTATAAGTCATATGATATATCGAATTAGGTAAAACAAAGGTAATTAAAAAAAAAAAAGGAAGAAAAGAAAACCTGAAGGGTTTCAGATTTTAAATTACGTCCAAAGAGGCGTTTTGTTAACATTTTGTGCGTTGTATTTATTAAATATCATGTTCTTCGCACTTAAAACATAAAATTCAGTTCAACAGTAGTATCGCAAAATAAATTTAAATAGAGCATATCTTTAAAATTTCCGATACACAGTCTCACGAGCTGAAGATAAAAATGTTTTTTTCTGTACAACGTTGCCATGGCTCGCTTTGAAATCCTAGAGTTTGTTCATCAAAAACTCGTTAAAGTTTTACAAAATATGAAATCGATAATAAAACAAATTCTAAATTTCAAATTTGGGCTTCCAGATGCCCATATTCGTAGTATGATTACGTCATTCAAAAGTTGATGGCTCTAGGCACCGTTGTTTTATCACAATGCGAGAAACGTACACTCATTTATGCAGATTCTTCATCATTTAACTTCTTCAAATGTAATACAGGGCGATAATATTTGGTAGCAACACTTTCAAAAGTGAAACGGACATTCAGAGCGATTCGACGCAAAATCGCAAGACGAAAACAATAGTGACTCAGGGCCAAAGCACCCTTGGACTGATAAAACGAAGTAACAAACAAAACAAAGGTTAGTTTTATAAATGAAACATTTCTTTAAGCATCTATTTTTGCCTCTTAGGAGGCGCTAATTAGCACTCATAACAAAATCAGTGCCAAACGCTTTAGAACACCCGCCAACAGCAGGTTAAAGCCATGAGGTAAGAATGCAGTAGCTAATTGCCCTAAGAATCGTTATGCTCAACGATCAGCAGTTGACAGAAACCTCAATACACTTTTGAATTAAGAACACTAATCGCAGACATGTTTTCCCTCCTTAAACTTTGAGTAAAGTGCTTAATTATTATAGTGAATTATAATCCATCGAATTTTATTTCTTTCATTTATTACTACAGAAATGAAAGAAAATTTGCGAATTTCTTATCAGACGGAATTTTAATCTGAACCTTTACATATACATAAGAGAAAATTTGAAGTATAAAGTGCTCAGTGTAATTCTATGTATTACCATGTTATGTGTACATCTAAATGTTAATCCTGCAGACAGACTACTGAATATAGAACTTTGAGAAAACTGAGAAGAAAGAAAGAAGAACCCAGCCCTTATCTGATGCTTTTAAACAGATTAGATGAAGAAGAGGGTGTAAGACATCCATCCATAGAAGACAAGCTTAAATTGGCAGTAAGTTGCGGAAAAATCGAACTTTTAGGAAATATCTAATTTCTGAAACTAATGTACTATAATTTAGAATTTTCATGAAGCTATTTGCCATTTCTGAACTGTCATAAAATGCGAAGGAATGTTTTTATAACAGTTTTACAGTGATAGGATACACACAGTAAAAAAAAAAAAAATCTGAAAGCTTTTTAGATTTTATATTGTAAAGACTTTATTTTATTCTAACCAATTATTTTTAGTTTCAGGAACTGTCCTTTACCTCCTGATTTCAGTTTCATCCCAGAATGTAGATTTTAATGACGTGTATGGAAATCTAAGCGAGTTGAAAACAGTATGTGAGAGCTCTTAGTAGTATAGTTTGAATTTATGCCACTTGTTTGAAGTAGCTTTATAAGTGCAAAAAGTAGCCACTCTCTTGGGATTGTATTGTTATTCTGGTTCGGCTTTGGTGTGCTGTGTGCAGCCGATTTAGCGGTTTAGATAACGAAGCTAATATTACTTTAATTGTGATTGCAATTCTTATTTTTAAGTTACTTAAAAATACAAGCGGTAAATTTTGAGCACCGAGTGAGTGCATTTAATCAGGGTTCGTACACATTTCTGTGCATGGAAATTAAGTACTTTTAAGGACCATTAATGAAAAAAATTAAGGACCTATGAACAAATGGGAACTGAATAAATTCAATTAAAATATTATCTATGCCTGAACTTCATTTTTGTAATACCATCCTAAAAAGAAAATAGATCCGTAAGTAGGATGAAGTATTATTAAACATGAATTAATTAACAAAATTATTAATAAGTTTGAGAATAAAATCAACTTTATAAAATGTATCAAGCAGCATTAAATATTTTACATTTATAATAGTTGGACATATTTGAAAGAAAATAAGGGACATTTTATTTATATTTTGCTAACAGTTTTATGATGATTTTTTTAATGCTTCATTCTTGCTCAGCCTAGAGGTTTAGTAAATAGGAAGTAGATTTTACATCAAGCGGCATAGATTAAAATTAGATGTAGATCATACTCAGTATGATTTATAAAAGATCGCGCTGTCACCGCTGCTGCTTGCCTAGAGAGAGACTTGCTCATTAGAACTAACCTAAAAGGCCTGATGTAGTCACGGTTGGCAAGATTTGAAAGTTAGCTGGGTTCTGTTTGTCACAGTTACTGTTGTAGCTTCGTGTTGGTCCAATAAACCACTAAAGCACCACAGGTGGTAAGTTGTTTTGTATTGTTTTCAGTCTCACTAGATGCAAAGAATAAGTTTTACGTGATTTTTTACATTTTTGTGTTTTATCTTGTGGCCACAGTAAGGATTAATGAAAGGTAATAACTCGCTTTAATATGCAGGGGTAATTTTTAAGGGTAAGCAGTTAGTTATAAATAATTATGTTCTGATCTTATGGTACCAGATGTTAAATGCTAACTGTTACAATTAAAACCTGAAATTAAATAATTTGTCTACAATAATATCATTGCGTTGTGTAAAATTTTTCCCAAAAACTAACCCGAACAACCCCTAAGACCAAGCAGGAGTACTGGTGTTAAGAACATTTACACAAGAAATCATAAAAAATACTCTGAATCAAATATATATATATAACCAAGGATATTTATTTCAGCATTATAAGACACGCAATCTTCCAACTATTGAAAAATGTTTATGCATTTTAGGGTACTCACAACGCGCCCTGTTTTTAGCAATTATGTACTAACCACTTATTAATGATACTTTGAATGTGTTTTAAGATAGAATTTGAAATGACTTTTAGGTGCCAGGAAAGTTAAAACTAGTGCTTGATTTTTAGTAGCGGAACTGATTGTTTGGTGTCTGAATATTTCTTCTCTGGTGCTTATGAGGTTTTTGCTATGAAATGAATATGAATTATTCTTGAGTTTATTTTAAAATGAGTGAATTATAGAAATGCTTGGTTGAGATTTAGTATTTAGTTTTTTCAACCAATTAGTTCCTTTCTCTATTTTCTAACCAGTTCATTTTTGTAAGTTTATTTTAAGTTTAGGTTGTCCGGCACCTAGAGAGATTGAGTATGAGTTTAAATTTTAAAAAGTTAAAAGTAAAAAAACCCTTTAAGGTTAAAGATTTCTCTCCTTAACAATTAGATAGTTAGATAACCTTAGTCATTATGGATTTACATAGCCAATATGAAATTTTATTTATTTTTTTAATAATATTTGTTAAAAAAGCCCTATTAAAATCACAATCCAACCAAATTTCAAAGTTTAAAGTACATGTAATTTATGATATTGATTCTTAAACGATATTAGGATAACTACACATTAAAAACTACAAAACATTCATGTTTTATAACAACAAAATATTTATGCGTCTTTTTAATTTGAAGCCTTCCCAGACATTTTGGCTAATTTAAATCAATTTCCTTCTCTTTAAGCATGTTTTCTAACAATCAGAAAATTGTCTCAATACACAAATCAGTGTTCTCACAAGTTTCTGCGTGCTTTATCTCCTAACTTGTCAACCTCTCTACAATATAGCTATGAGGCTTTACTTGAGCTGGTAAAAGTTAAATAGTCCAAAACCTCCCGACGGACGCGAAGCAAATTATCGCTATGTCTGATAGTAACTACAGTGTCAGACACAGGTTTAAATAAGCCTCTTATATAAAAAGAACTTAGAACATAAAGGCATGTTGTGATGCTAACAAAATTAGTTACAGCTCGTGGTGATGTAATTAAACAAGAACAGTCAAATTCAAACTAAAAATGTGGACTAGTGGTCAAAAACTATACAATTTAGTTTTAATTTAAGCTGGCTCAT
>KK118005.1:244300-300401 GCA_000611955.2 Stegodyphus mimosarum | reverse complement strand
AAAAAAAAAATGAATTTCGAAATGCTTATGTTTCACTTCTTGCTTCGAAACTCGAATATCCCACTATTTATATTAAAACTAAGAACAAGTTATAACATATGAACCCATTCACCCATTCAAAAGATAATCATATATGTCAGTGAATCGCCAAAAATATTCCTCCAAAATGCTGATTCACACTCAAACTGGCAGTCGTAAAAACAGATAGAAATTTCAGATGATTCAAATTAAGGACCTTCTGCCGATTTTGGCCGAAATTGAGGACTTTTAAGGACCAAAAATCGATTCCAAAAAACCTAAGGACTTTTAAGGACTCTTAAGGACCGTACGAACCCTGTTAAGTTTAAATAAAAAGTTCTTTAAACCTTCTTATGTTGTCAACTGTTCTTTCAAGATCTAGCAAGAATTCACTAGTTAGTCTTTTCTGTAGGATTCCTAAACATACTAGAACACACTACAATATTACGCCCAAAGAGGTGTTCTTTTTTTTAACATTTTATGTGTTACCTTTATTAAATAAATATCATGTTCTTCGCATTTAAACCACACAAAATTCAATTTAATAGCAGTATCACAAACTATTTAAAAACAGCCTATCTTTAGAATAGTATCACAAACTATTTAAAAACAGTCTATCTTTAGAATTTCCGATAAACAATCTCGCGCCCTGGAGATAAAAAATACTTTTTTTCCGTAGAGTGCTCGCTTTGAAATCGTCCGTTTTGTTAATCAAAAATTCGTTAAAGTTTTACAAAATATGAAATAGATATATCTATAAAAAAAAATTCGAAATTCAAAATTCGGGCCCATGTTCGGGTGGAGGATTACGTTATTCAAAATTGGATGGCTCTAGGTACTGTCGTTTTTTCACAGTGCGAGAAACATACATGAATTTATGCAGATTCTTCATTATTTAACTTCTTTAAATATAATAAAGGGCTGTAATATTTGAAGGCAACAATTTAAAGAGTGATACGCCGCTTATAGTGAACCGACGCAAAATGCCGTTTCAAGATTTAGGCTCCGTTCAGACTGTGGTAAATGGTTTAAGCAGAGCTTCTTTACTAGGTAACCAAAACTTGCTACGTTAGAAAAACTGCTACTGGTTTAGGGATTTGGGCATAAAGTTCGAAGTTTACAACCTTATGCCGACTAGGTATAAGAGTCGACCAATCAGAGCGAAAGCGGGAAAACAGAACGAAAGCTTACACACATCCAAACATGCGCAAATTTGGCTTTTCTAATTGGCTACGGCTTATACCCTGCTTCGCACCGTGTGAACAAAACTCCCGCATTTTATGCTTTATGACTGTTCCTCTATGACATTTATATCCACGTCTGAACACAGCCTAACAGCCCTTCTGGGCTAACGCTCCTTTGGGCTAAAAAAACACTTCAGATCACTATCATTCTCGGCGAGGACAGTTCTGCTTATGTGAAAAGAAAAGAGAATTACAAAGAAATATAAAATCATACTGCGGCTCAATCAGGAGCCTTGTAAGCTTAGGCAATAATCAGATCCTGTTTGCGAAAACTCCAAATGGTTTTTATTGACTTTGATTGCTATCTTAACACACATATTCAAGATGGCCATAAGAATATCAGTCTCTTTGAAGTTTTCATGAATAGTTAAAGCTCTTATTTAACTATATTTTTATTTACTTATCTGTTTCATTATTCATAATTATTATTGACATGTTTAGACTCATCAATAGCAGCAAATTACATAAAAAAGATATCGTACGACGAAAATAAAAATGCGATAAAGCGAACTTTTGTGTGTTCTTTTTATTTGATGGTTATTTTGATTTGCCATGTGAGAAAAATCAAATTATCCATCTAGAAGATATAAATCGGCCCAAAGTAAGTTATAAAGTCTATAGTTGTATCGAACATTTTCCGCCAAAAACGTTCTTCATACTTCGTACTAAGTTAGGAAAAAAAAAAAGCATGAAAGCAGTACCTTTACTGCGGTTAGTAATCACCACCCAAATCCGTGCTTTTCTGCCAACGT
This sequence comes from Stegodyphus mimosarum, assembly GCA_000611955.2. Lineage (NCBI taxonomy): Eukaryota > Metazoa > Arthropoda > Arachnida > Araneae > Eresidae > Stegodyphus > Stegodyphus mimosarum. The sequence goes on along the minus strand of KK118005.1, from coordinate 298,387 downwards.
TTTGTTCGTTTTTCAAAGCCCTCGGTCGAGAAACTTGGTGGCCGCGAGTTCAAAAACAGATCAAACTCATTTTGGACATCTTGTCGAGAATGGAAGATGGCACAAGCAAGATGTAGCTGCAGGTGTAAAAAAGGTTAGAAGTCCGACGGAGCGATGTCGGGGCTATATGGTGGGTGTGGCAAAAAAACCCATTCGAATACGTACAGAGTCCAGCCGGTGAATGCAGATGCATGTAGTCTTCCATTATCTTGATGGAACTTTACCTTTTTTCCCCGGAACTCAGTTCGACCTTTTTCCTTGATAGCAGCGTCAACACGGACTAGCATCTTGCCGTACACCTTACTGTCGAGGGTTTTAGGAAATAAATGATGGTTCTAATTTGAAAGCTTGATAGTTCCATTTCAGATACTTAACGATATTTATTTACAAATTATGCAACATAGCGTTCTAGAGCAAGTCTCTTCCTTTCAAATGCGAAAAATCGTTTGACAAAATATGATTAAACACGCTAACGCGAACTGTTTGCGCAGACGATATTTACGGTGGCGGGAAACTTTCGTTAAAACCTGATATTTCAATAAAAGAGTAATTTCAGGAAATATCACATAAGAATAATTATTGGACTACAAATAATATAAATAAACTTTTGTTTAAAAAAATTTAAATGTTTTCTTTCGATTATGTTAAAAAAACTTACAGGATTAAGATTGAAGTTGAAACAAAACGCACTGATTTTCAAGGTTTTAACCACGTAAATATCAGAATATATTATAATTTTTTTTATTCTGCTTCGCTTATTTAGGTGCTCAGCCAAAGAATATGGAATAGCATTTAGTAGCCTTTGGGAATAAACAAAAACTATACCTTATTGCATTCATAAATTTTATTAAACTTCATTTTGGTTGTCTAATAAAATAAAGTAGCAAATGCTGGAGCTTGTTATAACGAATATTCTCTAAGAATTTCGTTGTATCGAATGCAGGCATCGTGCTTCCTTATTTCTTTGTAATTTTACAGTTAACAGTTAAATAAACACTTTTTTTCTTCCGCTAAATAAAAACAAGTATCACCTCTTCTATGCGTTCAATGTTATTGATAATCATGCTAGTTCACCAACTGCATAGAACTTCAAAATGGTCTGGAACAATCGTCTCAAATTCAAATTACCGAATGCTCAATATTAAAGCAGCTGAAGGACCAGAACATTTTTTTAACAAAATTTGAAAATATTTTTTAACAAAGCAAAGCAAAACAAAACTATTAGAGTTGCGTAATTCTTAACGAGCATAAACTAACGCGATGCTAGAAGACTGTGTGAGAAATTATCCTCAAGACTTAAGTACGACAAAGTCCAGAGAAGGGTGTAAAAAATCCTTTATTAACTCAATATACGGGGTGTTTAAGTATCAGACCCATTTAGATGTTGAATAACTCATAAAATAATGAAGATATAAACAAACTTATGGCATTTATTGATAGAATAACTTATATATATTCCTTTTCAGGTTTGAATATCTTTACTTTTGTAAATATCGTCGGCGCGTGTGGTTCATTTCAGATCATTTCCTTTTCCAGTCTAAATATCTGTACTTTTCTAAATATCGTCTGCTTATTAATTGCATTTTTCTCTCTTTTGTTTTTGCAACTATTGCCTATTATTATAGGCCTAGGAGGATGGCCTTCGCAACAGATATGCTAAGAAGGATAGAAGATGATGCTGAATTTCTGAAGCGCACGAACGACGAAGCATCCTTTCATCTTTCTGGCATTGTTAATCGCCATAATATGCGCATATGGGGATCCGAAAAACCCCATGAATACCGTGAGGCACAAAGGGATTCCCCAAAGATTAATGTGTGTTGTGGACTAATGCACGACCGAGTTATTCTCTGAATGACCATTTTACAGGAAGATGGATTGGGCGAGGAGGTCCAATTCCTTTGCCACCCAGATCACATGATATAACGCCGCTGGACTTTTTCCTTTGGAGATTTGTAAAGGACAACGTTTACAGGAGAAGAGTGTCGAACATGGATGACCTAAAAGCCAGGATTACAACCGGAATAGCCTCTGTGCATGCCGACATGCTTGCCGGTACTTGGCGTGAAACCGAATATCGACTTGATATTGTCCGTGGGACGAAGGGGGCACACGTGGAAGTTCATTGACAAGGGTCATGAAACATTTTGAGTCTATCTAACCATTTATGTTATTAATTTTAATCCATCTTTATTATTTTATGAGTTATTAAACATCAAAACGGGTCCGGGACTTTATAAACACCCTGTATTTCCTCCCTCCTTTCCGCCTGCCTTACTGGTGTAACGGTAGTACACTCGGCGCGTATTCGAGCGGTCCAGGTTCAGGACATTACACATTTTTCACTTCTCCAACATCAAAAAAGTAGAAATCTAATACAACACCCTGTATTTCACAGATGGAACCGACTCGTGCTTACAAAAGCAGCACTTCTGACCCAACTCAAACGGTAACAAGTAACTTAAAAACAAAATAGAATAAAATTAGTCTAACGGCCTTTCACAAGTTACTCAACGCGTAGCAAGCTCTGGCTCCTAATATTCGGCGTAAATAAGTCTAATGGCTAGAAGCGCTCAACAATGTAGAAATCTAATCGCTAGTAAATCAAATATAGCAAAGTGGCCTTCAGGCGGGAGAACGCTTTCTGAATCACTTTCCCTTAAATAATAACTTCTTTCTATACCCTATTTGAATACACAAGCTGTAACTCATTAACATTCTGGCAAGAAAGCGCGGGTTGAAAAACGAGCGTAATACGAAAGATTGCTTCAAAAATAATATTAACTGCTAAATAAATTAAATGAACCCCGTAAAACAATAAATAGAATAAATTATAAATTTTATTTTCTGAATATTTACTAAAACATACATAAACAACAATGATAATACAAATAAAATATTCGAATTTATATTTATTTTCTCTGAAGTCTAAAGTTTTAGTACCTGCAAAAACGGTTTGTTACTATACTTTGTATTTCAAACGTGTTGCCAGTAAAACACTAAATTTTAGAGTGACATTTATTTCAGGAATTCCTATATGTTGAATTAACTATTACATAACTTTCTTTAAACCTTAACCCAAAATTTTAGAATATTGAGTCGCTACTAACTGACGGCTTGCAAATTAAATTTACAGACTATGCCAACGTGGGATATTCTCCCAAATTAGTTAGACTAGTCGTGTGACTTGATGTACAAGTATACAGTGACAAAAACTAAACCCCGACCTATTCATTTTGTCTTTCTTCCCTTCGCGAACTCCTTGCGCGGAACGGCTTTGTCGCTCGTTGAAAGCGATGAGGTTCTTTATGTCTCTAAAACAATACACATCGTATATGCAACAATGACATAATTAAAATGCATTCGAGGGCCGTATCAAATTGCATCGGGGGCCGCATGTGGACCAAGAGTTTGAGACCATTGGCCTGAAATTCGAGAATCTTTTTTGCCTAAAGGGCTATTAGCTTCGTTTTGACATTTGCGTCGAAAACTTTAAAAGTCTGAATCACTTTTCAAATTGTTGCCACCAAATATTATCGCCCTGCATAATATTTAAAGAAATTAAACATAATACAGGGAAGTATCTGCATAAATACAGGGTAAAATAATACAGGGAAGAATTTGCATATGTATGTTTCTCGTATTGTGATAAAACAACGGTGTCTAGAGCCATCCAGTTTTGAATAACGTACGTCTTCACCCGAATATGGGGATCTGGAAGCCCAAATTTGGAATTTGTTTTATTATCGATTTCATATTTTGTAAAACTTTAACAACGAATTTTTGACTAGGAAATTCAACGTATATGATATATTGCTATCTTTATTAATTTTAATGAAAATATTAAACGCATTTTAAGCTAAAATAAAATCATTAAACTTTACTGTGTATTAGTTATTTCATATTCGAGAACAATACTTTCAAAAATTTGCAATTTTATTTACGGGTCCACAGAATCCGAGTTTATCATAAATTTTCACTATAGCCTTAGATAAAATTTTTCATTGAGACATTCAATAGTTTTTATTTTGCATTGTAAAGTTGAAGAGTACACTAATAATTAAGAATTTGACAAAACTGTAAAAGAAGTGGGTATTTACGTACTAACGCAATCACCTTGGCGAAATTTGGCAATTTTTTACAAATGAAAGAGTAAAAGTTACTTAAGGTTGTTTTCGCAACGTTTTTTAAAAAAGATTTTAGAAGTATCGATAATTATTGCAAGTCGGCAAACATCATCAACATATGAAAAGGAATTCTTTTTTAAGAAATTAAAAATAAAAATTTTAATTTTTAAGGAAATAGTGACGTGATATATTAAAAACATAGGCTCTAGTGTAGAACTGGGTGCCCTTTCGATTGGCAAAAAATTTTGTTCAGTTTTGGTGATGAAACCCCATTCTGGTCACCATGAGAGTTTTAACTTGGTTTTAGATTCTTGGTTTTTTTAAGTGAAAATAAATCTATGTGCACATGGGCAAAGTCAAAGCAATGTGCAATAACTAAGTTTGTGCAATTCTCTGATTTTTTTTTTTAAATGAAAATAGGTCGATGTGTGCATGCACACGGATTTTGTGAAATTCTTTGACTTCTTGTTTTGGTTTTGTGTAGCGGCCATCTTGAAATTGTGTCTTCGTGGCGTCAAAAAAGAATCACCAAAAAACAAGGGACATCCAATTGTAAAACAAAAAATAAAACACTTACATTTGTCTCCAAATCTTTCTGTAATTTTTATTTGCATTATTCTTCTCCTCGAGTAAACAGCGATCTGTTTTAGCACGAAATGGCGGAGACTTGACTTCGCTGAAACCTCGGCAGCACCGGCTATCTATCAAACTCTCTTTAGAGATTTTGCGTCAAAATTCTGTGTGCCTGAAGAAATTTTACAGCACTTTCATCCATCACTGGCAAATTCTACAGATATACATTTTAAAGTTAAGGCGTTCAATACCCTGATTTGTTTATAAAAGCCATCGGAAAACAACAAAGCATACGAAATGGCGACGTTGCTTGATCGAAGGATTCTTATGAGCATGTTTGCCTGAAGAATAATTATGCGCATGTTTGCCAGAGTTTGGCATCATACTGAAAATCTGGCGACTTCTAAGGTGGTTGCGATAACACTTTAAGAACCAAGAAGTGCAATAAGTAAAGCATTTTCTGGAGTTTACGTATTTAAAAAGTTGAAGTTTATTGAGACATGTAAAACTGGAAGACACAGCTTAAAAATTATGACAGACTTCATGCAACTTCGACAGGCACAGGTAAGAAGCTATGTCACCACCTTTGTAGTACTGCAGGGGCTGGATGTATTGCTGTACCTAGTTAACTGTCTATTTTCCGCTCCACGTTGGAATTCTGATAGAGAATACTTCTGGGAGGGGCGATCAAAGAGTCTTTTCCTCTACCACCAATTTCTTGAAATGATTTCGGCTCGTGGTGTGTTTTTAATGCCTTGTTACCGTACGGACACTGTATGTCTATAAACATTCATGCCTTTTTGTGAATTCGAACCCGGGCCATTCGATACGGCAGCCGGCATTCATCATCCCATTTAGGCGGCATCCAAGTTCGACAGCTATTTGCTTTTACTTTTACTTTTATATTTTTAGTAAGTAATATTTAATTATTTAAAAAAAATAAACACATTACGTAAAAGCGGAGCAACATAAAGGGATTGCTGATTGTGCTCTTTCCGAAGAAAATTATTTGTATTTAGATTAAAAATTGCTGTGAAAGCCAGGATTTTTCGGTATCTAAGGTAATGATAGAAAAAAAAATAAAAAGTCTGAAAGGTTTCAGATTTTAATTACGTCCAAAGGGGCGTTTATTTAACATTTTGTGTGCTACCTTTATTTATTAAATACCATGTTCTTCGCACTTAAACCATAAAATTCAGTTCAACAGCAATATCGCAAAATAATTTTAAATTGAGTATATCTTTAGAAATTTCGGTATACACTCTCCCGCGCTGGATATAAAAATGTTTTTCTGTACAATGTTGTGGTATTGCTGGCTTTGAAATCTTTGAGTTTGTTAATGAAAAATTCGTTGAAGTTTTAGAGAATAGTCTAGTCTAGTCTGGAAATCTATCGCCGGGATACCACATAAGATGCGGTGTATCCGGCTCACTGAAGTTTGCAACAAAGTGCTCCTAATGTATTTTTCCTGACAAGTAAGCAGGATAACTGAAGCAAGAGAGAAGAAAGATGAGAGTAGAGAAAAGAACAGGGGTGCCAGACACCGCAGTGCAAGGAACCAAGACCAACGATGGAGAGGATATCCTGACAAGTCATAATTCATGAGCAAGTGCTATGAGTACATAGCAAAATACAATAAATTAAAATATAAGGAATACATAAACAATAATAATGAATAACAAATAAGAGTACATGAAACACAGCAAATTCAATAAATTTAAGAACATACAGTAATAGATGAAGTTAATATTTACATATATACACTGCAGCAATAACTGCAAAGTTCAATTATTATGTCGGGAAGTTTAGGTCTCTAGTCAAATGTGCCGCAAGAGGTCTTAGGTTGTAGTCTTCTTCAAGGGCTACGTAGTCAAAAACTGAGAATTTATTTAAGTGTTCACATCTTAGTGCCTTTTTAAAGAAATTTCTATTTAGTCTGTGTAAATATTCATTCAGGTATTCAATCCTGAGATCCTTATGCAAAGTTTCATTCTTGACATAGAAATGAGCGTTCGTAATAAGTCGCAAGGCCTTGTTTTGCAGTATTTGTAATTTTTCTATATCCTTCCTAATATAGGTGGCCCAAGCTGGAGAGGCATAAGTCAGGATTGGTCTAATGATTGCGATATAAATGTGCCTTTTCTTGGCAAGTTCTAAATTTGATTTAGAGCCGATTAGTGGTACCAGACTAGTTAAGGCAGCGATTGCTTTCCCTTTCACACTGTTAACATGTTGTTTCCATGTGAGTTTCTCATTTATGATAACTCCTAAGTAGGTTGCATGCTTCACGACGGGTACCACTGTACCAAAAAGAATCAATCTCTCCGTGATTGGCTTCCTAGTTCGTGTTCGTCTAACGATGAGAAGCTTGGACTTTGCCGCGTTAATGGATATTCTCCATTTTTCACACCATTTTTCTATTGCAGGCATGAGTAGCTGTAATTTTTTCACTGCATAGTCAGGACTTATAGATCTAGTTGCTATAGCGGTGTCATCCGCATAACATCCGAGGTAATGGTTCGTAGTAATTCCGTCTTTTGGGAAATCAGCCACATATATGATATAGAGAAGCGGGCCTAAGATAGAACCCTGGGGGACCCCAGCGCCCAGCCTTTGATGTCCTGAAGTGTCGCTGCCTACGGAAACATAGAAGGTTCTTTCTCTGATAAATGAGTAGATGAGATGCACCAACTCTCTACTGAAGTTGAAATTTATTAGTTTATAAATAAGCCCCTCATGCCAGACGCGGTCGAATGCTTTCGCCACGTCCAGCATGAGTAAGGCGACAATCTGTTTGATGTGCAGCGCCTCACCTAGATATTCTGTGAGACGGACTAACTGCTTAGTTGTAGACAGTCCTGCTCTAAAACCGAATTGTTCCGATGGCAAGATATCCAAATATGGTTGCATTCTTTTTAATATTATCCGTTCGAGAATTTTTCCAAGGCCTGGAAGTAAGCTAATCGGCCTAAAACCTTCTGCCCGCGTACAGTCCTTTCCCGGTTTCGGGAGCAGAATCACCTTTGCTTTTTTCCAAATATATGGGAAATATGACAAGTCCAGACATCTATTTAAAATTTTTACATATCTGAGAAGTATACAGTCCGGTAGATATTTGATTGTGAGATTTGTGATCTCATCAAAGCCAGGTGCCTTGCGCATGCGCAGACGTTTTACGATATCCTTAATTTCCTGTAAATTAGTATGCTCTATCCTGTTAGGAGCAGGTTGTTCTATCATCCAGTTTTGTAGATAGTGTCGGACTTCATATACAAAATTTATGTCGCAAGGATCTTCGTGGGGTGTAAATTGATGAGATAAATGTTCCGCTAAGACTTCTGCCTTATCCTTGTCCGTAAGTGCTATGACTTGATTCGAATAAATTGGTTTGTTTACCGTCCGTTTTGACTTAAGTCTTCTTGCAAAGGACCAGAAGCCGTCTCTAGTATTATTAAAGGAAAGTATTTTATCCTCCCATAATTCTTGTTTGTAATTTATAATGTCTGTTTTAATTTCCCTATTGAGTTTATTTAAATTGATTTTCAGCCTGGGATCCCAGGTTCGATTCCACCGTTTTCTCATCCGGTTTCTTTCTTTGATCTTTTCCCTTATGAATTTTGGGAGTAAGCCTGCATATTGCTGCGCTGGAACTTGTTTAGTTGCATTTTTATATGCATCTTTAATATCATTAGTTAACTTATGGACTTCCATTTCGATGGCATTCGTGTCATGTAAGTTTATTTCTGATGGTTCAGATTCCGATAGAAGATAATCAAAAATTTCCCAGTCCGTCTGTTTCTTCATTTTATTATTTAATATTTGTGACGTGCCCAAAGTAATTACTACAGGTACATGGTCTGATGTCAGATCTTGCAGAACTTCTAAACACATTGGGATGTCTGTGGTTGATAGGACTATATCTAAAATGTCACCCCTGCCTGGGTTACTAGGGAGAAATGTATAGTCCGTCGGAGCATAAAAATATACAGGATGATTTAATATGTATTTTAAAAGAGCTGCTCCATTTCTATTAGAAAATCTACACCCCCACTCTCTGCTTTTAGCATTTAAGTCGCCTGCAAGAATGGTGGGTTTGTCCAGAGGTAGAAGTTCTTCCATGATTTTCTCTTTGATGTATCTGTGTGGCGGATTATACAAGGCCGTAAAGTACGTAATTCCATAATCTGGTAATGGAACTGAGACTGTAACGGCTTCATGACCATTCTGCCGATCTTCTTTAATTAAGCACAATTGAAGTGAGCTCTTTACTAAAATGGCCACTCCTCCGCCTCTGTGTGTGAGCCTGTCACAGCGGTAACTTTTATAGTTTGATACATTAATTCTATTACTTGGAGTGGCATGCGTCTCCGTCAGGAGTGCTATATCAATAGCCTGTGCATGTAGAAAATATTCAAGTTCATTAATTTTATTAAAAATGCTATGGGCATTCCATGTCACTAACTTTATTGAAGCTCTCGTATTAATTCGAGGGCCCATTATTTGATGTAGTGTTTGTCTTGGTTTCCTGACTAATTTTTGTTATTTCTCTCATTTGTTGGGAAATTTGGAATCCAGCTGTTTTTATAACAGCGACCAACTCTGCCAGATCAGAAAAGACCTTTTTCGCTTCAGTAAGAGTGTCAGAGTATAAGCCCGATGATAAGGCCTGCGCATAACTCTTATTTTCAATTACTCGATTCGAGTAATTTTTATTGCGCTCAGTTTTCTTCTTTGGATACTTCTCGCATCCTTTAAAACTACTAGTGTGTTCCAGCCCACAGTTTGCGCAGCAAAGTGGAACATTATCATTGTTTTTATTTGGGCAATCTCTGGACTCGTGTTCCTCACCACATCTGACACAGCGTGGTCTATAGTTACAACCCGATTGGGTATGGTTGAACCCCTGGCAGCGAAAACACTGCAGGGGTCCTTGGCGTCCTAAATATTCCCTTATAGAGATTTTCATTCCACACAGAAATCGTTCTAAATATATGCTCTTTCATTTTTCAGACTTAGGCAGTGTCACTAAGAAAAGTGGGAGCTGAGTCACCTCACCTTTTTAGAGAATATTGTTACGAATTTCACATTTATTTGGCTATTTATTTAGAATTGTAACTAAAATTCCTTTTTATTTTCCCGTGCAACGCAGACGATTTTTAAAGAGAAAGCTACGTAATAAATAAATAAATAAATAAAAATAAAAATAATAATAATAAATAAATAAATAAAAATAAGCAGTAAATTGAAAAGTGAAACGACGCAAAATTTCCTTCGGGATTCAAATCCCTTTGGACTAATAATATTTCCTATAAGAAAGAAGGAAAAAAAGTCAAAGTTCGACATCAAGGAGAAAAATTGTTCAAAATACATATCCAAGGAAAAAAATGGAATGTTTCGAATGTTGCAAAGGTAATAAATGTAATATTAAAAGAAAATCTACGAAGTCAGAGGACAGTTGAACAATCACTGAAATGCTCAGTGTCAACTGTAAACAAAGCGATTAATGCTGATTTAAATCTTAAAAAGGCGAAAAAACGTAATGTGCATCGTCTTTCTCCACGACAATTCGCCGAAAGCAGAACGCGCTGCAGAATGAGAAACAATTATTTACTTTCTATGAGAAACAATTATTTGGACAAAAACTGAAAAATGTTGTCACAAAGATGAATCCTGGGTATACTGAAATGAGTGCAATAAAAAGAGATCCATTTATTATCATCAAAGAGAAGAAAAAAAAATCTTAGAACATGGTTCAAAGAATCTAAAGAAAGTTTTTCAAAGAGATTTATTTGATAGTTGGTTTTTTATGCAACGACAAATAAAAATTAAAGGCAGTGCAGAAAACTCTTCAGGTCAACTTCACATATTATCAGGAACATATTTACCCAATTTTCAAATATGAAATACCTCCTCTTTACCCACAGGGCCAACAATCAGTTGAATTGCATCAAGACAAAGCAAGCTGCTGCAAGCTCAAAATCCACCGTTAATTACCTATAAAAAATGGGAAAAGAAACGTGTACTAAAGCCATACCCTTCACTCGTATCCCTACTAAATCTCCTGATGTATCATTCTTCACGGATTTTTGCGCTTTTGGACTTTTAAAAAGCAGACTCTTAAGACGTGGATCTACAACTTTGGAAAGCTATTCAAGAGGAATGAGATAAAATACTACCTTTTCCGCTACTAAAAAAAGTTTTATTGTGGAAATTACGAAGTAGAAAGATAGTGAAGAATGAGGGTTATTAAACAGAACATTTAAAACACAAACATTTTGGCTACAATACTTCTGTAAATATAATGAAACTCATCTAAAAAATGTGGGAACAGCCTCTTGTAATATGCAAAAATCATGCATCTCCTCCCCTCTTCCCGCATCCAAAGCTTAAATTTATGGGGAAAAGAAAAATTTTCAAGGGTCGTACAAAAATTCTCTATTATCATTATTACTACTTCACATCAAATTTTCGCGTTTTTATCTGTATGCGAAGGGGGGGGGAGAATCTTTGAATCTCGCCAAATGCAGGTAAAAGCAACAACCAAATTTTTCTTAAGCGGGCAGGCTTCTTTTAGGGTTTAGTTTGATTATGACAAAGCATGAGAGAGCTGTTTTCTTAAGGGAAAGGATGCCTTCGTGGAGGACTTTAAGGGAATCTAATTTCCGGGAAAAGCATGGAAACAACCCTACACTCAGCCCGTTCGCTGAGATTCAAACCTACCAGCATTATATACCAGAACTACCAGTATACAACGACCTTACCGCTCGGCAATCGAAGGAACGCTTTTTGAGGGAGGTGTTAATGGTAAAACGCTGAGCTAGCTGCAGATAATCAAGGCCATTCGGAAAGCAGGTTTTTGAGACGTTCTAGAAACAGACGCAGATTAAGAATCCAGTTATCTGAAATACTAAAATTATCGTAGAGAAAAATTTTACACATGTCAAAAACGTAATTAAATATTATACTTTTACTATATATGTTGTAGTACTTTTATAGTTTTAGTTTGCTCAATAATTTATTTTTTATTTAAAATGTATAACTTAAATCTTTTTCTAGCCCTATTATTTTCTAGCCATGGGTGCTAGACATGGAAATAATTGACTTCATCAAACACTGAGTTAAAAATAAGCAATTCGTTCGCCGCAGCTCGATTTAAGATGTTCCATTCAGTTATATGTACATCATATTATCGTTTAATATAAATGATAGTTTACGATAAATTATACAAGGTGGATACAAAAAAACTTTCCCAAATTTATGAACCCTTAACGGCCAATAGAAATGAAACTTCAGATATTGTTATTTAAAGGTGTGAGCTCGAGACTGTGATGTTTTAAAACAATAGAACTCTCGAGATTACGGTCACGATGAAAAAAATTCGAAATTTTCGAATGGCATCACCCACTGTTTTTTTTGTGCAAATTGATCGGCACACTTAAAAACCATAAATGGCACTGGAACGATATATATATATATATATATGACGAAAACTGCTGCCATAAAACATTTGCAAAGAACAGCACTTTAAAGGACCAGTGACAACACAAGAGACGAGAGGGAAGAAAACTTTTACTGGAATTACAAGTTTTCAACGTGGCCACCTTCGCAGACAATAACAAAGAATATGGACAATAACGCAGCGCATGCGGGACATTGTTGACAGCAACGACGAACGTAACATCGCAGAAGAAATCTATAACTTCACGCTTTACGGCATCTTTCAATTCTGAAAAATGTTGTGGATTTGTTAGATACACCTTAGATTTCAGATAAACCCAGAAAGAGAAATCCATTGCAGTGAGGAATGGGGATTGCAGTGGCCATGAAACTGCAAAGTTACGGAAGGATAACTCTAGCTCCAAAGTGCTGTTGCAGCCCTTGCAGAAGCACAATCTTGCATCCTTACCATTTTAATAACGACATTTCGCTGCTGTGATTCTGGAACATTGTTGTATACCAACCACTTGTGATGGAAGACATTTTTTTAAACCTCTTCGAAGAAGAGTCCATTGATCCTTTACAATGACCTTGTTTGCAAATGTTTTATGCTGGCAATTTTTGTTATAGGTGTATCATTCCATTGCCATTTATGGTTTTTCAATGCTCTGATCAATTAAACGCAGGAAAAAAAGTGGGTTACGGTGAAAGAATTTCTTTCCAATGCCCTTTATGGTTTTACAGTGCGCCTATCAATTAACGCAGGAAAAAATGGCGGGTTATGGAAATTTTTTCTCCATAAACGTAATTGTGAGAGTTCTACTGTCTTAAATCCTCACAATCTCGAGCGCATACCTTCAAATAGCAGTATCTGAAATTTAATTTTGATGCGTTTATTTGATTATGGCAAAGCCCTCGTTGGCTATCTGCCTAAAGGAGGGATGCCTTCATGCACGATTTTTAAGGGAAATAGTCTCATATACACATAATGCATAGGGGAAAAACATGGAAACGACCATAGACTATACATGCGAAGAAAAAAAAAATCTCCTAAACTTCATACAGCCAGTTGGCCTTAAATAATAGCTATAGTTAAGCTATAATAGCTTACTTAATTCACTTTTTTAAATGCAGCCTGAATTTATCATAATTACTTCAGTAATCTCTCATAAAATCACAGGCACTTTAACAAAATTTGAATGGAGATGAGAAATAAAGAGGGCTAATCAAACAAGAAAGTAGTATCATCACATGGTAAATAATGCTTTAAAATAAAATAGGATTATCTGATAAGTAAATGATATTTAATTTTTTTAAGGGTAAAAGTGCACGAAATTCATACCAATAATATAACTGCAATGAATACGGTCTTAAACAAGTTAAATCTTTTCTTATAATGTATGATTTCTATTCAAATAATTAACACAAAACTATTCTGCCTTTCCCCTTCTCTTTCCAGGAAGATAGTCTGAGGATTTCCACTGCAAAGTTTTGTAAAGCATGCAATGGGTTGGCCGGAACTGGGAAGTGTATTACACCTGAAACTGTCAATCAGCTTTTCTACCCACAAGTCTTTGAGAGCAGTCTCTGTCCACCAGTCACTCTGTCTGTTTCTGAAGTTACTAAACCATCTCTCATTACAAGCATAAAACCTCAACCCTTAAAAAAGGTAGACAGTTTTAGAAACATCCTCAATAAAAGTTATTTTATATGCCTTAAAACTATTCTGACAACTACTTATCTATTAGTATTATAACCAGTGGCGGCTGGCAATAAGCACTGTGGAACTGCAGCACCCCCTGTTTCCACTTATTATTATTTTTAATGTTTAATATAATGAGCCCTTTTTTCTTTAATTCTTTCTTTATACTTCTACAATATATAATCCTTAAACTTAATGTCAATAGCCATCCTCCAGTTTATGAAAAAAATACGAAAGTTTTTGTATGGAACTGCGATTCACAAGGCTGTTCTGCGCAAGCGCGCACAGAAAGCAGCACTCGAGCCAAGGAGATAAAACAGCACTGTCGCTCTTGCAGTGCCGAAATTCTGGAAACGTTATTATTTCTTACTCCGCGCGTGCGGTATTTGGCTGTTCTGCGCATGCGTTCTTAAGAAGCAGCGTACGAGGCTGAGAGGGGGAGAGCACTGTCGCGTTTGCAGTGCCGAATCTGGAGTGTCGTTGGGAGCTGGTTCTTTTTTTTTTACTCCGCGTGTGCTGTGTTTAAAAATCATACACCATATTCTTGGTTAGATTATTTTTCAGCTGTTCTATTTGATTCATTTTTTTTTCGGTTCTTTTATTTCACAGAAAACTTTAACCATGTCCTTGCATCCTCGAGTAATAAATTCTGTGACTGTAAGTGAACTTCAAGAGCTTTCGTTTTCATGCGCTTGCAATGCTTTCAATATAGAAAAATTTCCTCAGTTGTCATCAAGAGATCGAGGAGAAAATTATTGATCTCTTCGCACAAATTAAAACAAGAAGAATGGATTTCATTTTTAAACGAATAGGTAAAGCTTGAACTCTAACAATTTAAGTTAAAGTAATTAAGAAATGTTTAATTTTTCTTTTGTAAAATTTCATGGAAGTTTCAAAATAAATTTTCTTTTTATACATGTTTGTTTCCCTTTACACAGGTTTAAAACAAAGGTTAAATTTTTTTGGAACAGCACCCCCACTAACTTTAGCTACGAGCCGCCACTGATTATAACTTAATGCAAGAAAAAGCAATGGCAAACTTTAACGAAATTTTGATTAACAAACTCAACGATTTCAAAGCGAGCAATGGCAACACTGTACAGGGGGAAGAATTACCTCCAGCGCGCGAAACTGCGTATCGGAAATTCTAAATACATGCTCATTTTAAAATTATTTTGCGATGTTGCTGTTGAACTGAATTTTATCGCTTAAGTGCGAAGAACTTGATATCACGTAAATAAAGATGTATATATAACGTAAATAAACGCTCCTTTGGGCGTAATGTTAAATCTGAAAGCTTTTAGATTTCTTAGCCCAAAGGGCGTTGGCCCAGAAGGGCTATTAATTTTGTTTTGGCATTTTACGTTGAAAACTTTAAACGTCAGATCACTTGCCAAATTGTTGCCACCAAATATTGGAAATAAATATAACACAAGGTATCTTAAGCATTAAAATAGCCTATATTTTGCATACGTAGCATGATCTAAGGTTCAGTATGCATGCATATATTTTTTGGATGATAATAAGCTTTTTCAGTTTGGAACAATTAACACCGCAGCTGAACTATAGCTTATTAGTATTATCATACATAGTTTCTTTACTACTCATAAATAAAAGGCACACCTTGGGGAGGGGGGAAAACTGAAAGCTTTCAGATTTTACATTACGCCCAAAGGGACTTTTTTTTAACCTTTTGTGTGTTATCTTTATTTATTAAATGTTCTTTGCATTTAAACCATAAAATTCAATTCAACAGCAATATCGCAAAATAACTTTAAAATGAGCATATGTTTAGAATTTCCGATACACAGTCTCCCGAGCTAAAGATAAAATCCCCCCCCCCGGTACAGTTTTGCCATTGCTCGCTTTGGAATCGTTGATTTTGTTAATCAAAAATTCGTTGAAGTGTTACAAAATATGAAATCGATAAAACAAATTTCAAATTCCAAATTAGGGTTTGCAGATGCCCATATTCCGTGGAAGATTACGTTATTCAAAATTTCATGGTTCTATGTACCTTTTTTTTATCGCAATTCAAGAAATATACATACACTTATGCAGATTCTTCATTATTTAATTCCTTTAAATATAACAAAATATTTGGTGGCAACAATTTGACAAGTGAACTGACGATTAAAGTTTTCAACGCAAAATGCCAAAACGAAATTAACAGCCCTTCTGAGCTAACACCCTTTGAGCTAAGAAATCTGAAAGCTTCTAGATTTTACATTACGCCCAAAGGATCGTTTTTTTAACGTTTTGTGGGTTACCTTTATTTATTAAATATCACTTTCTTCGCACTTAAACCATAAAATTCAGTTCAACAGCAATATAGCAAAATAATTTTAAAATGAACATAGAATAGAATTTCCGATACGCAGTCTCTCGCGCTGGAGATAATCCCCCCCCGTACAGTGTTCCATTGCTTGCTTTGAAATCGTTGAGTTTGTTAATCAAAAATTCGTTAAAGTTTTACAAAATATGAAATAAATACTAAAATAAATTCCACATTTGGGCTTCCAAATGCCCATATTCAGGTGGAAGCATACGTTATTCAAAATTGGATGGCTCTAGGTACCGCCGTTTCATCACAATGCGCGAAACATACATACATTTATGCAGATTCTTCATTCTTTAATACAGGGCTCTAATATTTGGTGGCAACAGTTTGAAAATTGAAACGACATTTAAAAGTTTTCAACGCAAAATGCCAAAACGAAATTAATAGCCCTTTGGGTTAAAAACGGCAGTTCTATATCTCTCGTTTTACTGAACCGTTAATCGAAATTTAACTTCCGTTTTCTATGTCTCGAAAAAGTGACTTAGGATATATCTTAGATTTATATATAGCTATTATTCTAACATAGGTATTCTGACACAAAATCGTTCTTTTTTTGAAATAACATACCAATGTTTTTCCATATTTTGATTTTACAACTCAAATAATGCCTAGATACTAAATTTTGGTGAGAAATTTATGGACACATTTAAAAATTTATCTTGGCGTATTTTTTTTTTCAATTTGCGCCAAGAATAATTCACTTAGGGAACTTCTTAATTTATGGCAACATATTTTCCTGTCCTTTTTTTCATTTTGCACGGACGGAAAAAATCATCGTTTATACTTTCAAATAATTTTAACAGGTTGCATAAACCACACTTTCTTTATTATTGCTTTCCCTTTTCTCTTTGTGCGGAGGTGGAAAAAGGTGCACCTTTTGCGATTTTTTTCAAAACTTGGCACTTGGGCATAATTTAGGTCGTACAATTGTAATGTGGTACAAAATTGGTATGTTATTTAAAAAAAAGTCAGATTTTGTGTCAAAATACCTATGTTAGAATATTAATATATATAACTCTAATACATATCCTAAGTCGCGCTTTCGAGACATGGAAAACGCAAGTTAAATTTCGACAATCGGTCCAGTAGAACTGTCCTCCCCCTTTTTTGTGCAAGGTGTACGTTTAAAAAGTTAATCAGAAAATTTCAAAAATCAAGGTAAAATAGATAATAATTTCTAACAGAGTTTTAATTCAATTTCTTTGCAATAAGTTTTATCAAAACTGTAAAGATAGTGAAAATTCTAAAAACTTTACAACTTCCAAATCCTTTTAAACAAAAATTATAATCATAAGAATATTCTTAGCTAAATTATAAACATATTTTGCGTAAAGAGTTTGATTTGAATTTATTGTGATATTCACTATGCTACAGCATTAATTTTATGTCAACTAATAGGGTGAATTTTGAAACACTTCATATTAACAGACTATTTTTTTTAATACATATAGAATGACATGAAGCAAGAAAAATTAAAAGAACGTTTAAAACAAGGTTACTACTTACCAGTAGATACATGGTTTCCTTCAAAAAAACAAACTGTAGTGATGAGTTCTGAGGTAAGCTATTCTGATATTATCAATATTTACATTAGATAAAAAAATATTTAGCATTAAAATACTATATTATTACAGAATTAAAAGTTATATTTTGACACACATAAAATGCAAAAAATCGCCTGTTCCCTTTATGTACACAGCTTTGATATTCAAGTCCGGTTTAATTTTACTTTACTGTAAACTTCTCAAAATAATAATAATAATAATAAAAATATATATATATATAAGAAAATCTGAAAGGTTTCAGATTTTAAATTACATCCAAAGGGGCGTTTTTTACCGTTTTGTGTGTTACCTTTATTTATTAAATATCATGTTCTTCGCACTTAAACCATAAAATTCAGTTCAATAGCCATATCGCAAAATAATTTTAAAATGAGTATATCTTTAGAATTTCCAATACACAGTTTCCTGTGCTTTAGATAAAAAGTTTTTTTCCCCCCGTAGAATGTTGCCATTGTTCGCTTTTAAATTGTTTGAGTTTGTTTACCGAAAATTAGTTAAAGTTTTACAAAATAGGAAATAGATTATAAAACAAATTCCAAATTCGGGTGGAAATGTACGTTATTCAAAATTGGATGGCTCTAGGTACCGTTGTTTTATCACATTTGGAGAAATATATGTTCGTTTATGCAGATGCTTCATTATTTTATATCCTTAAATATAATACAGGGCTGCAATATTTTGTGGCAACAGTTTGAAAAGTGATTCAGACTTTTAATATTTCCAACGCGAAATCACAAAACGAAAACAATAGTCCTTCAGGGACAAAGCCCCTTTGGACTAAAAAGCTATCAGTTTAGAATGCTTTTAAAATTATATTTTTAACAAAATGAATAATATTTATGTCAATTTTAAAATTAAGATGCAATTTAACAGAAAACAAAAATTTCTATTTTGCTTCTTGCAACACCATCATACCCTATATAACTGCATAATATCCGCACCCATTTTTTTTTTTTTTTAATGAAAAAAATGCACTCATATAAGTACAACTTGTACACAGCAGCAGTCAAATTGTGAATTGGTGAATATGCTGTTAGTGAAGCAAATCGTGCAACCGCAAGACAATTCAAAGTGGAAGGAAGGTGTAAGCATAATGGGTGGAAGCAGATAAACTGTCTACAACAAAGAAAGACAGGTATGCTTTTTGAGATATTCAATGTAAGAACATCACTTGCTGAAGTGTGTACCTTTGACCTCATTTGGCAATCAAATGACTGCTTATAAGATAGGAGTGAAAAAGAATGGGGTAGTGATGCAAGTGAGTCGAGAGAGACAAGTACACAAGGAATGTACAGCAAGCAGTGTGATTCTGGTATTACCAATATTTCCAACAATTTTGTCTAGATCTTCTTTTCTATTTTCTATTCTGGTGCTAGTGACAAACACTGGCATATTGTAAAGGTAAGAATTAAGAATACAGAGAAGCATTTAAACAATTACCAGTAAATTTTTCTATTGCATGTTCTGAATGGTGCACAAAATGCCATTGGTGCTCATTTTTATCTCAAATTTTGATGAGAAAGTGCAAACATTACATAGAAGAAATTTTTTTGGGGGGGAGTGAGGAGGAGTATATGTATGATCACTGCAGCAATTACTATGTGTTAGCTTAATGTTCTGCTGATGAGTTTGATCAACTGATTTTGGCACAACTTCCAAGGATGCCTTAGATGGGGTATCTTCTTAAGCATTCTATGGGAAACTGGTTTACATTTATGTTAAATGTTACTATGGAGTAAATCGTAAAATATTCATTGGGATACTGGACCTGCCCATTCATTGGGAACTGGACCTGCGACAAACAAACTGCAACTGTCCAATGATCTTGATCAGTTGGCAAGCAACACTTTAATGGAATTAAATTGCAATTGGAAAACATTCTTTCGAATAATATTACTTTGAAAGAAGACTGTGACTATTAAATACATATATATAGCAACAATTATAATTATGAAAGACTATTCTGCCCTTACAGCTCAGCTTTTCTGAAATAGCCCAGATCAGATTGATATATTTTAGATTGTATGGCAAATTTTCAATCATCTTAGCTAGTGAGATTTTTTGCTTTCTTGCTTCATGGAAGATAAAAAAATGACACTAATAAAACAAGTAAAAGATGTTAATCTTCAAATGTATAGACAAAGAAGTTAGATGTTAACTATGCTTATGAATTACTATATTATGGTACAGATTATTAAGAAATAAGTTTACACAACTACAGTGAAGTCAATATGTGTCGTATAGTAAATTTTGACTTATATAAATATGGCTGTTGTTTGTCAACATGACTTCATTCTCTGACAGCAGAAAAAGCTGACTGCATTCCCTCTTCTTATTCTAACTTGGCAATGGCATCAACTCCTTATTTTAAGAAGATGCAGTTCTCCTTCCCCAACTATGAATGTGACCACTATTTGTCCACAATGAAAATACACTATTTATTTAAATAATAATAAAAAAAGCATATTGTAATAAACTATTTAACTCTCCGATTGGCCCGAGTTTTTGGATCTGTCATGAAGACCTGTACTTAGAGTATTTATTAGCTAAATATGTATATTTACCTATTTTTGTCTCTATTTTCATAAACTTGAATTCATTAAGATGGCATTTATACACTGACTACCAATAAGTATTTAGACACCTATGCAAATGACGATATCTGCGGTCCTAAGGTATGTCACGGACTCCGCCGGTATATATTGTGTAGGAAACAGCATCGGCTTTAGTCGCATGCAAGATGCCTCGCAGTTCGGAGCTCTCTGATTTCGAGAAAGGTATAATTATCGGGTATCGCAAACGTGGCCGATCCTTAACGGACATATCTAGCGATCCGAAGTACCCAAAATCGACAGTGGCCTATGTGATTAAAGAAGTAGAAGGTGAACGGTGATTGTCGGAATGTGCCCCGAGTCGGCAGACCAATGAAACTGGGAGATAGAGGCCGACGAGTGCTGTCCAGAGAAATTCGGAAGAACCGCACCCAACCGATGGCCCTCATCCGCGAGGAATTTCAACAGGCATCCGGGAGTATTGTTTCAATGAATACTATCCGTAAAGAAGCATATCTGCTTGGTTTTCATGATCATGCTGCTGCCCATAAGCCTTTGATCACAAAGTCCAACTGCGCTGCTCGGTTAATGTGGTGCAAAGCACATCGAAATTGGACCGTAGATCAGTGGAATTGGGTTCTTTGGAATGACGAATCAAGGTTCACCCTTTACCGTTCGGATGGCAGGGTCTGGGTCTGGCGTCTACCTGGAGAATGTCTCCTGCCAGAATGCATTGTGCCAACAGTCAAGTTTGGCGGAGGTGGAATTATGGTCTGGGGGTGTTTCTCCTGGTATGGGCTGGGACCCTTGGCTTTCATTCATGGTAAGCTCAACTCCGATGCCTACTGCACTATTTTGGATGACAATGTGCTTCCTATGTTGTGGCAGTTTTACGGGTTGGACCCCTGTTACTTTCAGGAGGACAATGCCAGTTGTCATGTTTCGACGTTAACCAAGGCTTGGTATGGTGCCAATGGAGTTCATCGAATGGACTGGCCTGTTCAGAGTCCAGATCTGAACCCTATCGAGAACCTCTGGGACGAGTTGCATCGCCGAATTCAGGGGTGCACTACCTGTGCAAAATCGGTGAAGGAACTTTTATGTCTTCTCCAAGCCGAGTGGAAGAAAATACCACTAGCTGTCATACAAAGACTTGTGGAAAATATGCCCCGGTGGGTCCACGCTGTAATTACCTCTCGTGGAGGCTCTACCAACTATTGATTTTGAATAAAATTAGTTTTTCTTTTCTATCACAGGTGTCCAAATACTTATTGGTAGTCAGTGTATTATTAATGAAAGTAAGAAAGCAAAATATCTTAAATTATTAGCTAATATATAACAAGTGACAAAAAATCTCATGACCAGATAAAAGCTGGTCATGGCGCTCAGAGGGTTAATTAATTATGTCTTGGCTTATTCTTTTCATACACAAATATACAACATACATACAATCTGATAAATTAAATCCAATGTTACTTTTTATTTCAGGAGATAGAATTGCTGAATTCAACATCCACTAAAGCTTTTCTTAAGTTTTTAGAAAAACGAAAGAAGGAACCACCAAAAGTAAGACACAAGATTTCCCTTACAGTTGTCTTTAGTATTTGTTTTAATTATTTATTGCATCTAACTTAACTTTAAATTCTTTTGACCTTTTACAGGTGAAATAGTTAATGAAATTGATGCAATTTATTTTGAGAGTTCAGTATTTGTAATACAAACATACAAAATTAAATAATGAAATGCTTAAATGCATAATGCACATATATAATTATATAAATTGCATATAATAATAATGAGCAAGTTATACATTTAACTCTATAAATAATATGCTGCAATACTATACATACCTTACTCTTCTTTTAAGATGGTTATAGGAGAAAACAACGCAAAGTGAAAAAAAAACATCACAGTAGAAAACACTGGGGGGGGGAACAGTTAAAAATATAGTCATAAAAAATATTGTGGCAAAAAAGTAAAGCATCTGCAAATCATCGCAGACATGAGATTTCCAGACTTCTAGATGTTCTAAAATTCTAGATGGATATTCACATAATAATCTGTGAGCACAAGAGGGAATAATTTTACCTTTATATTTTTGAATTAAGATGAATTTTGAATCAATACATTAATAAATTTTTGTTGAAAAATGATGAAGAAAACTTAAGCACTCAAAAACTGAAAAAGAGTACAAAATGAATGCAACTTATAATGGCTAAGAAAATTTTAAAACTGATAATTAATTAAACAATTTTAATAGAAGTAACAACATGCAGCTCTTTTTCTAATCTTTTTTAGACTATACATTTCATGATAAAATTACCAATAAAACTTTATGAAAGCATTCAATTAATTAATTACTAAAATTCTATTAACCACTATACCAAACATTATTTTTCTACTCATTTTCAGTTTTTGAAAGCTTAAATTTCCTTCTCATTTTTTTCATCAAAATTTATTAATTAATTCAAAAATATGAAATATAAAAGTTAAAATAACCCTCATTTCTTCTTGTGCTCTTTCTTTTTTCTCTTCTTGAGCTTCTTTCAGAAATTTGCATATTAGCATAAAGATGCAAATTTCTGAAAGAATGTTTGAAATCTGAAAATGCTTGTCTGTAATGTTTGCTGGTGCTTTATTTTTCACCACGATATTTTAAAACTGTGATGTGTTTGAACAGCTTTATTTTCAATGACAATGTTTTATACCACAAAGATTTAGAACTGTAATGTTTCTCCTTACTTTCTTTTACCACGATGTTTTGTACAATGACATTTTCGCCTTGTGTTGTTTTCTCTGCCGCCTTTTCGGTAAACATCCTTACGATTAATAATGCATACACAAGTTACTGCACTTATGCTATTGTTAGAGAGTAATTCTGAACTGGATTAGATTATTTTATTAATGAAAAGCAAATCTAAACTCCATCCTTAATTTGACAGATCATATTTTCAGAGATAGAATGTAATTCAGATTCATGAATTTTCATACCACAAAGTTATTATTAAGATAATTTCATAGCAAATATTATGTGATATTAAAATATCTGCACACCATTTCCCTGAACAATGCCTGCAGAATGTTTTTGTGTTACCATATAAGATGACTATATCGTTCAGTGAAGTATAATATATAAATAACTTCAAACATTTAGTGCAGATGAGTTGCTTTGTTCCTGCATATACTACATAAAAAAAAGTAAAGGAAAAAGCAATAAGTAATCTATTTATTAATGATTACACAGTGCCTTTTTCAGTACTTCTGAATGGCAATGAACAAATAAGGAATATGAAATACTGAAATTGGGAAGGAGGTAGGGTTGTCAATACCAGACATTAAATTAGTCTTCATGTGCAAAAAAATGCCCACCAAATATAACTATCAAATATACAGGGTGGCACATGAAATGATTTACCATCCAGTGACCCCATAAAATTTTTTATGTTACATATTGAATACTAAAAATGTATTTATATGATTTTGGTCATGGAAAATCTGGCAGGTGCCACAAGTCAGTATCATAATCTAACTTGCTTCAAAACAGCAGTTTTCAGATCGCAGTCAATGACTAGTCGAATATTGAACAGAAAGTTCTCATGTTTTTGACAAAAGAACAGTTTTATACAGACATTTTTGTGCACACTTTGCTACAAGATGGGCACCTTGCAAACACATAATTTTACTATTGGAAGCCACTGGCTCCATGTTGGAGAAGAACCAATGCCACACCTGAAGACATTGAAGCATTTCGTGTGGATTTGATACAAAGTCCTAGTAAATTAATAAGGAGGAAAGCTGCTGAATTATGAATATTTCATAATATATTTAAAGGTTCTGCACTCTGATCTTAAATATTGGCTTACACATAGCCCAGATATTAATGTATGCGATTTCTTCTTCTTTTTTTTTTTTCCATTTTTTTTTTAATAAGGGATTTGCAAGGCGCCTGCAAATTTAGTGAAACTCAAATCTCTTATCATGCAGATATACCATGCAATTTTAAAAGATGTGTGCTGGAGGATTGTGAGAGAAAATGGTGGATTCACTGAACACATTCTGCACTAAACTCACTTTCCATTGTGTTTCCATTGTTGTTCCATTCCAGACAATTAAATTAACTATGCATTAATTCTGTAGTAGTTCAATGATAAATAAATATGAAATTAACAAAACAAATGGTATATTTCATACACCAACCAATACTTTTTATGATTTTTTTTTAACTGAAACTGCAATATGACAATTAAATTGCTTCTACTATGTTAAGAATGCAACTGCAACTAAACATCAAATTATGTTTATTTACAACAAAATTACAGTTAAAGATGCATGTAGAATGTTACAGAGATTGAATGTGTAAATCGCATATTCTAATATATACAATGTTTCCTTTTCACAGGTATTAACAGACTTGCTTGAAAAACTTAAAAAAATGCAAGAAACCACAAAATAATAAAGAGAAGAATTTGCATTCACCTGGCATGGAAATGGCTTGAAATACAAATAGAATTAAATGTAACATGAAAATATTTCTGTCACATAAATGTATGTATAATAAAACATATATTTGGAAGCATTTACAAACAAATTAACATAAAATACAAGTGCTTTATACAAAATCTTTATATATTTTTGACTAATTCCCACATAAATCATCATTCTACAAGAATGTGAAAATCCAATAACAAAACTACATGAAACTGAAAAAGCAGCTCAGAATCTTTTAAACTCAGGAGTTCCCCTATAAAATGAAATAAAAATAAAATTTATGAAATGAGTGAAAAAACAACAGAACATATATTAAAAATAAATAAAAATTTTACTCACACTCCACCTCCAAATGTATCCAAATCCTTCCTGCGAGCTATAATCTAAGAGAGACAAAATAAATTTCACATAATTTTTTTCTTAACATGCAAATATATAAACACATAACTTGATGATAGCACGTGCAAGGAAATAAATTCATTGTGTGCAGCTGATGTGTGAATATATAACATAGTCATTACTTTACACTATATGAGTCTTGAAAGACTATTAAAAAATATACATTAAAAATATTATATATAATAAAATTATATATTAAAAATAAGTTACATTTCTAGAACTCTACATGTTAAAATGAATTAGTTAACATCACTGACCTAATCTCAGGTATTTAAAATGACAGCTGACTGTCAAATCCATGAGAAGAAAAGGCATTTGTAAACATTATTAAACTAATAATGCTTTAAAAATAACACACTTCTTCACACATAATTTTATATACATTCTTTATTCATATATCTAGGGAACTCAGTACATGCTTATAAATTTTAAACAAGGAAAAAAGAATTATTGCCTAACTTTGTAATATAATACGATTTTTATTAACTACTTTTAATCTGTAGCTATGCACTGAATCAGTGACTTTAAGTAGGAAATTCAGAATGAAATGAGTTGCACCCTGCCATTTCCTATATCTGTCTGCCCATCCCCAACATATACATATTGTCGAGAACACATCAGTATACAGACTACTTCATCATAACTGCCAACTTAGAAATCTGAAGAAAAAAAAAGGAGGGGGGGAGGTTTTTCATGATGCAAGGCGATATCATTTCAAAAGAAATCTACTTTCTAATGAATGATTCAAGCTACTTAAACTACACTCATTGCCATAAAAATTTGCACACCAAGAAATAATTATGGGATCGTAACGAAACTTGGCATGAAGGTACATGTTGGGTAGCTATGCAAATGATTAGAAATTCAGCGTGATTGCGCATTGCATAATGACACTAGAGGGTGTTGAACTTCATTATTCTTGGAGTGTTAAACAGGTAAACAGAACTTGTTTAAGTGTACTTAATCTTTTGCTAAGGAAACGCTGAGGTAGACATGCCGCTATGACACCATCGAAGTCAATATCAGCGTTCTGCTCTAAATTTCTGATTCTAAATAAAATCGATGATACAATGCAAAGCTGTACATTTAAAACAATCAATAGGACTGTATTATAAGAGTTGAAAAATAATAATTCCTTTTTTCCAATTCCAAATTTATAAACATGAATTGCATGCCCTAAGATGGCACCCTGATTTAAATATTCCAGACCTATTCTCTTTTCTGCATTTCCCATGGAAATCTTGCTTTATTCCAAAGGTTTGGGACAGCAGTTTCTCTGTTGTTCTGCAATAAACTAACTGAACCTTTTCTAAACAAGATCTGGTTAATCAGGAATTCTGACTATACCATTCATAATCCGAGCAGTATTCAAAACATTATGAATAAGAATATTATGAATAAGTTTGATTCCCTAATTCTGCCAATATCTGCATCAAATATCCTAGCAGAAACCTTTTTCAGAAGTTTTATTCTGGTTCCAATAACAACACAGAAGTAACATTCTATTGATATGAAGTACCTCCCTTAAAGGAATAGAAGAAAAATTCTGACAAATCATGAAAAAGAATGTGAGGCAACAGAGGTTTAAGACACATTCTGCAGCAATACCAATTAATTAGTCAATAAAATAAGGCTACTATGCAATATAAACAGAAACAAACTAAACTGCTTTTCAGACAGAAATTAAGTTTAGGCAGAAATTTTTATTAAATTTTCCTTGTTGATAATAAAATAAGAAAAAATAAAGCAGTAAGTTGACTTTTTGAAAGAAGATTAATACTATGCCTTGTAAAAATTGGGCTGATAAGAGTACAGTGCTAAAGTTTAGTTCAATGATAATGTTACTTTTGTAATATTAAGATCCTCAGAGACGGAAGAGAATATTAAAAAAATTACTTGATTAATTTTTTGAAGTTCTCTGTCCAATTTAGTCTTTTCATCTCGTTTTCCTGTGCCAGTTCTCCTTGTTTTTCGTCCATCAGCCATTTTGACACCATATTGGAAGGCAGCTCTGCGATAAAAATGTACATGTTATGTAACTTTTACTAAAATTTGAAATGAATAAATACATCAATAAATTTTATATCCTTTCTGCAAATAAATGGTTAATTTACTCAAAAGAAGACTTTGCTTTACTCAAATGCTATCTATCATCTCAACTTAAGTAACTGACAACACAGTATTTTACTAAATGCAGTTACATAAATATAACAGAAAAACGTGGCTATGTAACTATGGACAATTTTTTATGCACTAAATAAAAGGAAAGAAAATAAGCAAGTACATAAATAGACAAAAAGGTATTTTATATATTTATTTACTTGCTTTTATTTAATAAAATTTACTCACTTCTTGTTATGATTATTCATTAACTTATGAAATGGTAAAAGGATATATTACACATATAATGCAAAATACACAAATGAATTGGCACATGGATATATCAGTTGGCTATAGCTAGTTTTATTAAATTTAAATCAGGAAACTACTTACTATCTACAGATAAAAAAAATATTCTTTATCTTATAATAAAAAAAAAATTTTTTATTGTATCTGGAATAAGAAACGTATATAAAATAGCAAATTACAAATTTAAATCATCATATAAATATGAAATTAGTCATGAGAAAACCAATGAGTATATTATTATATGATAAAAAATTATCGGAAATGATTTACTTAAAATGCATGAAAAAAAACTGCTTATTCTAAGTTTCTCGGCATTTATGATTTCAATGACATCAGACAACAAAACACATTATTATTTTTTTATCATTTATTTCCTGTTTAAAGAAGAAAAATTTTTTCTTTGCTGATTTCCCCAAATGAAGAAGAATATAACTGAGCAAAGAACATGCATTAAATTTTATTTTTGTAATAGAATTCCTGCTACAAGAAATTTTTTAAATGTTTTTGAAGACAACACTTTATCAAAAACAGAAATCTATGAATGGTAGAGGCAGCAAACAAGATGAATTACACCCCAAATGAACATTTATTATAACTAATAAGTAATATGTCGACAGAGTCGGAGATTTGGTGCTTTAGCAAATATTGCTTACTAAGTAAAAATGTCATTGAAGAAGTTCATGTATCATGTGGATCCTGTCAACAATTTTAAAAGATCACTTGGGCTTTCAGCACATCATTTCTCAAGTTATTGCAAAAATGTTGAATTTTTACCCAAAATAACATATTTAAGTAGCCCAAAAGAGACTTTCTCAAGAATTCTTCTTAAAATGCATTAGTAATGAAACACAGCACAGTCTCCTTGCATGAGCATGAGCAGCTCTTGAAAGTTGATATAAGCCCAAAACTACCATGTCAAAGTCCATCAAAAATTAAGGTAATGTTGACTTTTAAGTCTTGTGATACAGAACTTCAAACAAATGACTGTCTGGTTTGTTTTATTTGATTATGGCAAAGCACTCGAAAGCTATCAGCCTAAGGGGAAGACTTTTTATGGGATACTGGCTCATATATATATTTCATATGGGGAAAACCACAAAAAGGACCATGCAGCCAGCCTATTACCAGGATTCAAACCCAAGACCGAACAATCACGGTTCAGTGATTTTACTGTTTGGCCACTGGTGGGCTCAACCAACTGTCAAACTATTAGCTAAGAATATTATTAGTCAAGTGTTTTGTGGCATTTGCACAAAGCATTTCATTCAACTGAATTGTAACAGGGTAAACTGAATTTTTGGCACCACAAAAATTAAACGAATACAATTCCACATGTCCCATATCACCTGATACATCGCTGTATGATCTTTTCTTATTTCCACATTTCTTATTCCATTATTTTTTTTTTCTTATTGCTGATTTGTAGTCACTATTTTGAGTTCTGAATGCAAGAACAAATTTGCTGTGACTATTATTATATTTAAGTGACATGGAAATGATTTTAAAAAAACATTTCAAGGCTTGGAAAAAATACTAGCATTATGGATAACTAACTAAATACTAGCACTATGATGGGATTATTTTAAATTCAATGTTATGAATATTGAACACTAAATTGATAATAAATTTAATAATGGAATCATTCTCGATACCTTTTGATCAGAGAAGTATACAATGCAAACTCACTTGGCGATCAATTTTGAGCATGCACAGTATTTCTGAGAAAAGCTACAAGCAGTGATAAAACAAGTTTTCTAAAATGACCGATTCAACTAAGGCAATCAATTACTTCAGAAAATCACTAAATTGACTTTTTTTTTTTTGTTACTAAACTAAAATGCTATATGCCTGAAATAAATTTTTTCAATTAACACAAAACTATTTCTCTATCAAACATACTACTCACAATTTGACCACAACAGTCGCAACGATGAGTAAAAACACAAATGCACCATTAAGACCAATTTACTTATAAAATAAGGTAGACAGGTATGATTCACAGAAGAGAGATAAAATCCACTGAGTTTACCATACTGCTCCTCAATTGCAAGTTTCCTAGTTAACAACCCTATTGGGCAAGTCGTAATT
Source organism: Stegodyphus mimosarum (assembly GCA_000611955.2). NCBI lineage: Eukaryota > Metazoa > Arthropoda > Arachnida > Araneae > Eresidae > Stegodyphus > Stegodyphus mimosarum. The sequence continues at coordinate 268,667 of KK118005.1, read as the reverse complement.
TTTTAGCAGAGTGCCTGCTATAAGACTGCATTAGCAGTGGTCAAAGGGTAATCTTTAAAATCTCTTCATTCTCAGCATAATAGGATCTGGTATTAGGATTTGATTCAATGTTTATGATACAAAGCTCTAAATGACTCAACATACTTATATACTATTTCTACTAATCTTTTTATTTCTTGTCCAAACAAATGGTAATGTGCAACAAATATTTGTTCAAGTGGCATCAAAACAGTCACTTTTGTTTTTGACATTATTCAAACAATCAGATTTTTATGTAAAATTACAGTTCACTGCATTATATATACACTGATTATCATAAATAAAGGAAACATCACAAAATTCACGATTACTGAAAAAGTTACATGTAGAATTTTATGAAACTTACCCACAATATACAACACATAGTAAATCAAATAACATATAAAGATATTACTAGACAATTATGATAGTATAGAAATTAGCACATGTATAAAATGAACAAATCAAAGGTGTCAGTTTGCTACAGGAAAAGTAACTTGATATGATATATAGAATATGATAGCCTTAAGAAGCAATACAGCATATAAAGAGATGTGTGATGCTTTCAATTATGCGGTCTATCAGTTCCATAGGAAGCAAAAGCCACTGCTCTTGCAAAGCAGTTGCAAGTACGGCAAGGGTCTGAGGGGGCGGATTAAGAGCAGCTAGACGTTTCCCTAAAGCATCCCAAATGGGCTCAATGGGATTCAAGTACAGGGATCGAGCTGGCCACTCCATGCGCATAATTGTTTCCTGTTGAAGATAATCATCCACGATGCGAGTCCTGTGTGGTCTTAAGTTGTCGTCCTGTAACAGGAAAGCATCACCTGTTGCCCCGGCATATGGGTGCACATAAGCATCAAGGCAGTCATCTCTATAAACCTGAGCATTCATGGTTCCCCTTGGAAAGACTTAAGGTCTGGGCATCCACCCAAAGAGATGCCACCCCCAACACAGACAGTGCCTCTTCCGTATGCCTCTCTTTCACGGATGTTTGATGGATGATAACGGGTTCCAGGTTCTCTCCATATCAAATAATGCCTACTATCGCTTTCTAGACTAAACCTGGACTCATCCGTAAAGAGAACAGACCTCCATTGATCAGGCATCCAGTGGACATGTTGCCGTGGCCACTGCAAATGGTCCCTCCTATGAAGATCTAAGAAGAGTCGGAGTAGCGGTTCTATTCCTGCATGCACATTATGTCAAATATCGGTCCTCGGCGTTCGTCGTAGCAGTTGGCCGTCCTTGGCTGAACCTCCTAGATGCCGAATCTGTGGTTTGAAATTGCCTCAAACTCGCTCTCAAACATGGATTTTTATGCTCCTTGTAGATGACGTATTCCGAGTGCAGCGCCACTAATTTGCATATTGCAGTTTCACTCAGCTACTCTTACTTCGCAACATATTCAAATTTTACACGGTTTGGCTTATTTTTGAGGGAGTTATCGCTATTTTTGTGACTTTTTCTTAATTTATGGTAACCAGTGTAGTTGTTTTTTACATGTAGCTATGTTCTAGATGACAGGTGCATACCTGCCAACCTCTAAAGATAAAAATTGAGAAGATTTCTCCCCCAAATTGAGAAGATTTCTCCAAAATTCAGAAGAACATGAATAAAAAAATAACAATTTATACAAATAGAAAAAAGAAAATTGTACTTACATTAGTAAATCTCAATTAAGTAGTAACTAAAAAATTTATTAGGAACCATAAAACAAGAACTTCATGTTACACAAAAAAATTATTGCAATGAATTTAGAGTGCATTTTTTGGCTTTAGCCAAAAATTCTTTGGAAAATTTCCCGTCATAACAATTAGTTTCTTCATAACATTTAACAATTAAAATGTTTTCTAGAGTTTTTGGTGAAATTGAAGAACGAAACATAGTTTTGTTTTTCTTCACAACACTGAAGACTCTCTCGCACTCAGTATTACTATGTGGAATTACGAGAATAGCAAATAAAACTCTTGCTAGTCTTGCTTTTTCTGCTGCCAAATTAATTAAGTGGCATGGGCATCCAATAACAATTAATTCATTTTATTCTTTTTTGAGGAAAGAGGCTACACCCTTTTTGTCACCCACCATGACATGAGCATTATCTGCACCAAATGAAATGCAGTTTGATATTGGGATGTTAAGTTGTTTCAACTCATTAATTACCAAGGAGGCAATATTTTCCCCCGTAGCGTGCGTCTCCATTTAACAATGGAAGATGCAAAAGAAGAGTTTTCATTTCATTAGAAACATCACAGAAATATGTGACAACGATGGGGCAAAGCTTCCAATGGCTGTCGTTGCTGCCATCGATTGACACCGAAAATGCTGAATTCTGAAGTGCAGCTATCGTTCTACTTTGTGCATCGCAAGCAATTTAATTCACAATAGATGTTTCGTGCGAGCACAAGCATATTTCTGAGCAGTCTTGGAGTCGGGAAACATTCGTCTGAAAAGTTGACCGGCGTGATCGGCAGCGCTTAGCGGCACGTTGTGTTCGATGAGGAATGGAGTAAACAAACACTCTGCCAAAATGAAATCGGCATCTGAATTCGTAACTAAATTTGAAAAAAATCATCCACTTTCTTTGACGTTGTCGAAGCCGAAACATTAACTTCATGCTTTTTAGACTTAACATGTTTCACAATGTCGCTTCTTCCACCGTGACTTATTATGAAGTCACACACGCACACGCTGCAAAATGCATAGTTATTTCCTTTGAAGGATTCTTTAATTGTTGGAAATTCGGCTTTGTAGGCAGGCTGAAAATATTGAGAATACGTTTTTTTTTTTAACTCATTTCGTAACAACGACGTATTAAGAAAATTCGTAGCACGAGCAAACAAAAACAGAATGCGACAATACACGCTCGCTGAGTCTGAGCTTAGTTATTCCCTTGCTGCTGAAGCGAACGCGAAAAAAATAATCTGGCGCCCACAAAGAAAAAAGTGGGAGAAACAAGTTCAGCGCATTGGATTGGCTGGTTAAGCAACGAGTTATTAAGCGGCGAGTTGGGAGAAACCACAGGTTACTGGATTCGAAGTAGTCGGTAGTTGGCAGTAAAACACGATGCAATTGGCAAAAATCGCTGAATTGGCGAAAAATTCTAAAATTTCGACAACAATCACTAAAAACACTTGAAAAAGGAAAAAAATCGTAAAAAATGGATTACGATCGTAAAATCGTAAAAACAAACGCATTTTTGTAAAAATTACGAAAAATTCGTAAAAGTTGGCAGGTATGCAGGTGCTATTTTTATAGAGTACCTCAAATGATTTACTTGTTAAAATGAGGGAAATATTGTTCTTTTTGGATAATGCCTCATGTCACCAGAACACACTGATCTCAAAATAATAAAATCATTTAAACTATTACATCAGTACCATGTAATGATTATCTAAAAGAAGTTTCAACATAGTTTCAAGAATTTCTTTTACTACATTTTATACAATTTTCATTTACTTTAATTGACATATGAAATTCAAGGAGATTATGTTAAATGTCTCTCAGTTTATTATGCAACTTGTACCATTAAATTTATTTCTTAACTGTTTCTAACACAGGGAAACCTCTCATAGTGACCACCTCTGAAAATTATCTCCATTTCTTATAGTGCATCTGGATTTCTTACAGTTTAATACTTTAAATATCAGTATTGAGAATCATCTCTTCAGAACCACCTCAACAAATTATCTGTAACCGTGGATGGTCATATTAAGGAACTCTCATAGCATATTTTAATTTCTGTCAATACTTTTGAGACTATAAAAGCTATGTTAGTTGAATAAAATTCATGCTATTAACCTATGGAGATGCACAGGGACTAAATAAATTCTTGCTGAAGAAAATCAACAAGTAGTATCTAAGCTTTTAAAATACTAAGATTTAAATAAGATTTCAGTGAAATTACTCAAATTTTAAAACATTAAGACTCACGAGGTAAAATAATTCCCTTAAATACAACTACTTATATAATGAGAAGGTACAAAACACTAGCACTTGTTAATCATACTTTTGCCTCAGACATAGAGTACAGTGTTCTGCACTCTTTTTTCAGATATTGAAAGAGCGAATATTACATACATATTACAATAAATAATAATTTGTACTAAATATAGCAATGAATAACAACTAATGAATTGAATAAATAAAAAATTGTTTCTTTACTTGGGCAAAGCTTCTTTGCTGCTCATATATTCACTATATTCTTCAGCAGTATCAAAATCCCACCGACCAATAGGACCTTTTTTGTTACCCTGCAAATATTTGAATATTAAATACAGAATTTCACTACAATAACTGAGTGACAATGAAAATAATTTCCTTAAATTTTAGCATTTGCACTAATCATTACACTTTTGCATTCGACAGAAGTTTTTAAAATATTTATCATTTATTTTTGCATGTTCAAAGTAATTCACACAGACAGATATGGTAGAGTTATATGAGTTATTACTTTAGAATAGCTGTACACATAAAATTTCATTGGATAGGATTCATTTATGTAAAAATTTAATGAATTTTTTATTACTTATTATTATTAGAATAGCTACAAACATAAAAGGTTACTGAATTCATAAACTACTTTTATCAAACATTTTGAAAAACTGTTCAGCCTTCTTTTATGATTTTTTGTTAATAAGAATTTGCAATGTAAAAAGCTTTCATTTCTGAAGCAGAACATGTAAATTTTAAGGTTATATGTAAGTAAAAAAAATCATGTTGTGTGAATAATTCAACTTTAAAAACTTTGTCACAAAATAATGTAAACTGATCCACAGAAATAAGAAATTTACAAATGCTTTACTTAGTCTTTTCATTAATAAAGTTTTAATGATTACCCTACATGTAAAATTCCAACTAAACATTAGTTTGCTAATTATAAAATTTACTCCTTTAAATTATAAAACAAAATCTGGTGGCAAATTTCGTACTTTAGTGAAAAAAGCTACTAAGCCATTAAAACTTGTAGCCAATAACCCAGCTTACAAAAGCAAGTTTTAATATTTATATTCATTAAATATAATCATATTATCCAAAGTATTGATGTTAAATAAAAAAATAAATTAAAAAAAACCCTAGAGCTAGTGCAAAAATTATATATATATTTATGTCACACAACTGCTGTGATTAGTTTAATTCAAAATCAATGATGAACATCTTCAGTGCTTTATACTTCTATGCAATATTTTTTTTATAAGCTGTATAATAAATGCAGCTTAATAAATAACTTTAGGTGTGTGATAACTGGGATAGAATTTAATGCCATCCCTAATGCATCCAGTAAAGTAATAAGAATAAAAAGTAAATATACACAAAGCATTCCATTATGGGAAATGTATTACCATGTCCATCTTGGAATAATCGACTTCATCATCGCTATCAGCAACAGCGTCTTCATTTTCAGGAGCACTACAAGAGGGATAATAATTTCTAAATTAAACCAAGGACTTGCAAACAAGTTTCCATATATAAGTTGGTATAAATGAGTATATTTGTTTATTAATATTAAGGAAAAATATATGACAGAGATTCACAACTTGAAAACAGCAGAATTACAGAATCTATGAATGACATCACACTTTACTTTTGGTAGGGTAACTGTCCAATGACATATACACAGAGCTATATGCTTCCTAATGCTGAGGATTTATTTTAAATGAACGTCGCAGAGTTGCCTTGCTTCATTTTCTACAGATACACAAAATAATTCTGACTTTTGAATTTCCGATAAATTCTCTAGTTTAATGTTCTATCATTCCCGGCTATTTTCTTATACAGTGAACCCTATGAATTTAACTCCTTCCTGAAGATAGTTTGTCATCCGAAACATTCAAGAACTAGAAAAATTTTTATCATTAGATTGAATCCATTCCCAGATCCCAAGTGCTTAGAAAAGAGTACTTTGTATGTAAGTTTGCAATATGAAACCAATGGAATTCATAAAATCTAATATATACACAATATTTTAACACAATAATAAACATAAAAAATATGAAAATTTGAATTGAATTTTACTGTATCTCTATACAATAAAGTTGATGGTGTAAGTAGAAAATGGTGAAGAAGCCAAATTTGCAAAATGTTATTGTTTGAAAAGGAAATTCTACTCTGTATAAATATTAGATAGCTGCTGTCTTTCGCTTTTCGCACCCTTTTTCTTATCTCTTAACCCCATTTTGCCTCTACTCGAGAATCGCTAGCCTTAGTCACATTAAAAAATTTGTCCACTGTGATTTATTTTTGTTTACATTTCATGCAAATATTTATGCTACAGTTTACTACTGCTTTATCGGTGATGTTTCACGAACTTTTTGCATTAATTTCACACGCCAAATATCTAGGAACATCTCTGCTCTGAAGACATTTCTTTAACTGCATTTTAGAGTTATCATTTGTTACTGACTTATTTGTTTGTATCTTGAGATATTGCTTACCATTCAAGCCATTTGGAAACTTTGCTCATGATCCAAAGTTATGCTGTAATTAAAAATTTTGCTTGGTTCAGTTGCTAAATATCAGTACCACTGGCCATATAAATTATATCTACCTAAACCTTCCTGTAATACTGCTAATATATACACATATAAATTTTTTACGAATTGAATTTTAACTGTCATGTCAGTTGAGGAGAAGTAATAAAGAGTATTCTTTAACACTGATTTCTTTCTTTCATTTTTTATGGATGAGCACAATAGAAACTAATGTGTACTTTACATACTGTTCCAGAAATGCTGTTAACTAATAAATAAATAAATTAAAAAAAATTTACTGTATTAAAAATTTTGAGCTTGTAGGGTTTCCCCAATTTTGCATAACAAATTTATATTAAGTTTGATACTTTTCTGAACCCCTCAATTTCCTTTAGTATTTTCTCGCCAGAATGTAAATTTAAGTAAAGTGAATATTTAAATGAGTAAATCTCCGAGTTTATTCACAGCATGTTTTCACTAACCAGCGCACGTTTTGTTGCTATCTCGCTGTCATACTAGTAAGCCTCTTGGCCATTTCGGACGATCATCACGCCTGTTAGGTTTTTGTGAGTGAACCTGTTAGATGTAAATTAACGTGTTAATCCAGCACTATTCTATTTTAGATTCAACTTGAATTATATTCTACATTTAAGTTATCACCGCAAGTTGACAGTGTTTTTGTAATGCACGAAGATCATGGCTTTCTGTTAAACATTGAATTAAAAAAGAGTTACTTTTCACCCTTCTTCTGTGCTGGTAATTTATTTACGCCCCTGCGAGAATTCGCCAGGTTCATTGTAGGATCTATTCTTAGTGCACGTGTAATAACAAAGACACAGCTTACAAACTTAATACTATTTTCTACTACTGTAATTACTTCAATTTAAATTTCCTGTGGACAAGATGGCTCTGCATGCATTCTTTGATCTTCTAAGCATAACGGGATCAGTCATCTCATCGCTTAGATACATTTCAAGAAATTAATAGCATGTTTTCAATTAACTTATTAAAAATACTTTGTGAGTAGGAAGTTATATGTGGTTTAATGCAGCTGGAAAAAATATGATTCAATAAATAGAAGCAATTATTTAGTTTATATATTAAAAAAATATAAGCTGCAGAAAGAATATTCCTATTACTTTTCATTATGTTAAAAAGAGTTGGTACTATTTCTGTAAATTTCACTACTTTTAATTCCTTTTGTAATGGTGGAAACGAAAATAATTTTTGATTTCATTTCCTCTATATCTTTTCACTTATTAATCAAGTTTTGATATCCACATCCCCTTTCCTTTCTCCATTCTGAGTTGAAGCAAAATTTGTTTAATTTGGTACAATACATTTAACTTTATTATTACACAATATTTAGTGGAAAACAATGCAGAGATAAAAAACAAACATGATTTTAAAAATGCATTCTCGCACTGTAATCCAGGTTTATTAACAAGCCGGGATTGCAGTAACCTAAAATTTAATGGGCACGATTAAATGAAATTGAAACTTATATCTAAGCCCTAAATTAGTCCCAGCAGACCTCTGATCATATAATTTCGAAATTTTTAAAATTTCAGAGCCCAAAGGATAAACAAGAACATAAGACTTGAAAACATTTAAGTACTTTGCATAACCTTATGCTACATATTTTGCCTGTATTCATTACAATGTTACAGAAGCCAACCTTTCAGGAGGGCTTTCGGTAACATTTAACTGAATTATGATTGCAGCACTCATGCATTCCTCAGATTGGGAAGAGGGATTCTGCAGCATAAACTGAATTTTACACCAAGAACGGGAATATTACTTACAATTTTTCATAAGATATAAAGCATTAAAAACTAAAAAATTAATATACTTTTCCCCATGTTAATATGCCAGCCCAATCTGTTTGTCAGTTCTGTATGTTTTGCCAACTCTTCGCAACAAAACATATTTTGGTAATAAACATTATATGCAAATGATTTCACTTCTGCCAAGGAGTGAATTTAATTTGTTTATGAATAAAATGGATCTAAACTGAGTTTGATTTATCTACAGAAGTTACATAACTTTCAGCCAGTTGTACTGAATTGGTGTACTCATATAATATAACTAATGGTAGTTAATGTAAATATTACATTTTGTAATACTTGCAAATTTCACTTCTTATATAATCCATCCTGCATTTAACTACCGTGCCCTAACCAGAGCAGCTGCTTTTAGTCCTGCCATACTTTTTTGGTTATGTAGAACCAGAAACATTGATCAAAATAAAGAATTCACATCATCTCCATATGCAGTTAAAATACTGCATTCTACCAGAAATTATGAAAATAAAAGATCTCACTTTCTAATTATCTCCACTACCACGAGAAAATGCTAATTCATTGTCGAAAAACTATTGCTTGTACATTCCATACATATTATTCTCTTCATAAATTATAATAAAAAGAAACTTTTAAACATGAAAAGGAACATGAAATTTTATGAGGGTGGAGAATCTATTCAGATAATTTTTACATTTTTACAGTCAGCGGATGCTGCTCAGCTATGGCCTTCAGCAAAATGGTGGTCAAATACAAAATGTAATACAAACAATATGTGCACGCTTGGTTCAGCTGTTGTTACACGCACGCTCAAAAATGCATCCGAAAAATAATGACACTGCTTTTAAAACAAATTTTACTTTATTGCAGACCAAGCATTTATTAGATTGTACGTCCCATCTGCAATCATCACAACTGATATAAGTGGCTGCAAACAAAACTTCACAACTGATTTTCTGAAAATTCTGAAAGCAAATGTGGCCACTTAGCATTTTTGAAGAATGATCTGCCTTGTTGAAAGCAACATTATAAATATACTTATTGCAACAGCTTTCAATAAAAATACACAGCTTACACAAAAAAATGAAGAGAATTGTTTGAATTAGTTTTACATATATGATATAACTGCAATGGTCAGAATCAATATGATATATCGATCAGGACATCAGTTCAATCATACGATTTGATCATTCACACAATTAAAATTTGGCATTTTCCATAACAATCTTTGTCACATGGGAGGGGGGGAAAAAAGATGGGTTAGCATCAGATGGTTGGTCACCATATTGCCATAAACTGAAGATTTACCCACAAATGGATAAAATTTTTTCCCCCCACATTTTGGTTGTCAAAATAATTAAACATAACACATCGTTCAATAAGCCCTGTGGACAAAATAGAGAAAAACGAATTTCGAGTGTTGATCAAACATTGCTATTTAATGGGCAATAATACAGTCTAAGCTCAGCAATGGCTTGAAAAATGTTAACCAGGCTCTGCTCCATCGAAAACAACCATTTGCCGTTGGTATGCCGATTTCAAGCGGGGGTCGCACGGATACAAATGATGCAGCACGCTCGGGTAGGCCAAATGAAGCAGTCACTCCGGAAAATGTGAAACAAGTGCTGAAAATCGTGACGAATGACTGCAAAGTGAAAGTTCATGAGATTACTGAGATGGTAAACATATCAACTGGAAGTGCATGTACGATTTTACATGAAAAGTTGGGCATGAAAAAAGTATTTTCCAAATGGGTGCAGAGTGCTCTTACAATGGAACAAAAGCAACAATGAGTCGATGATTCACACACCTGTTTGTCACCGTTTATTCGCAATAAACAGGATTTCTTGCATCGGTACGTGAAATGGACGAAACATGGACCCATTATTTCACTCCAGAGTCGAAGCGGCAGTCAGCTGTGTGGCATGCAGCCGGTGAAAGCCATCCGAAGCGTCCAAAACGCAACAGCCAGCTGGCAAAATGTTGGCATCAGTGTTTTGGGATGCACAAGGTACAATTTACATTGATTATTTTAGAAAAGGAAAAGCTATCAATAGCACCTATTACAGTGAGTTATTGGTGCATCTGAAGGACAAAATCGGAAAAAAATGACTGCATACAAAGAAGAAAAAAATCATCTTCCATCAAGACAATGCCTTGTGCCACAAGTCAATGCAAACACTGGTTACACTGAACAAGTTGGGTTTCACTCTGCGTCCCCACCCACCATACTCCCCAGATCTAGCTCCCAGAGACTACTGGCTGTTTGCTGATCTCAAAAAGATGCTACAGGGAAAAAGACTTGGCTTGAATGAGGAAGTCATCACTGTCACTGCAGCTTATTTTGCGGACAAAGACAAATCATTTTACAAGCATGGTATTGAAAAGTTAGAAAAGCGTTGGAATGATTGCATAGCTCTTGATGGTGATTACATTGATGAACAAACGTGAATTTTGTGAAATGGATGTTGTTTCCTTGGTTAGTCCCGGGACTTTATGAGCGATGTGTTACCTCCTGAAAAAGGTTGGAATTAGATTACTCTCTGAAAGCTATCCTTGTCTGTTCTCCTGCTTTTGTTAACAATCCAAATTCAAAAACTCCATAGACTTTTAAAAACTTGATTCTGTGGTTGCTGCTCTTATATTTTTCTTTTAATAAATCAACAGACAGTTTCTCATAACAGATACACCATTTTTCATAATTACATGATAATTTTAATGCAAAGAGTTCTCCAACATTTTCCATCTGCATTTCTGCTTTGTTGCATGATTTCTTATACACAGCTGAAAAAGAACCAATGGCCAAACATCACAAGCAATCCTGGAACATTTTATTTCGTTTATACAGTCAAATACCGAAAATCCACCAACTCCTGAAATCCGCACTGCCTCTCAAAATATAAACATTCAATTTATAGGTTCCAGAAACTGCAACATGGAGAATGAAATACCGAAGAAAAAATATTTATTCAATAATGACATCACAATTACCAAATAATAATGATTCTGTGTTAGTGGCACAAAAAAAATCTTAGCCCAGAAGAGGTTTTTAATATGGACGATGTGTTCAGATGAGCCAACACTGGCATATCGGATGACCAATGATGAAATCATTGGCTCTTTTTTAAACTCGCCACAGCAAGAAAATGATTCCAACACCAAAACACCAACACAGATAGTGAATTTGGTAGGAGAGAGAAAATATCTTTTAACGAGGGTTTGGAACAAGGTGAAAAAATGCCTAAAATATTTAGAACAACAGAGCTGTGTCACAGAGCAAGAGATTATAAATCTATAAAATTTATTAAAAAAAAAAAAAAAAAAACTTACTCTAGAACACCTTAAAGTTTTAAAACAAACCTCTATCAGAAAAATGTTTGAAACATTTTTAAAAAATTAAATATTTTATACTTTACCCTCATTTTTATATGTCTTTAATGCTTTAAAATATTCTTGTAATCACTTACATAAATGAGTAATATATATAATAATTTAACACATATGATAAATTAATGTAATAATGTATCTTATTGTATATAATAATTTAATTAAATGTATGTAATATGCCTTATTTATTTTGCACTTTTAGTCTGAATATTTAGCTTTTCTATTCTTAAATCCGCAAAATTCTAAAATCCAACCTCTGGTCCCAAACATTGCAGATTTCTGGACATCTACTGCATCACCACTTTTTAATTTTCACACATTTTCTAATTAACCTTATTTGGTATGTCATTTCTCAGTATTTGACAATCACAACAGAGTAAATAGCACATAATTTTTCAGCATAACATCAACATCACTATTATAAAAGAAATTTCTATGAAGCCTCTGAAATTTTATTTGTTATATAAAATACAGAACTGCTATATGCAGCAAAGTAAAACTGAAAATAATCAGCAGTCTTAGGTTTCTTCCAAATAAATTCATTTGTAATGAAATAAAAAATTATGAACTTATCTTTCCACAGTTGGCTATAGCTTTTATTTAATCCCTAAAAGTTATGCCAATGTGAATTATTTTTTTGTCTGTAACATCTCTGATGCCCATAATGTGAATATACCATTCGAATATTAAAAATATCTGCTTTTACACATTGCATTATGTTTATATATTCTCATGATGAAAAAATCATCATTCTGTGATAGGTAATTTATTTACATATTTATTTATTTATTTTTAGGTGGAGAGATGGAGAAAATTTCTTTCATTCAGCTTTCAAGGTCTAGCACTCTTTTTCAATAATTACTTACTTATATTTTTTTCAGTACTTTTACAACAATCCACATATATAATTTTTCCCTTTCTTTTTATAAATAAAATATTTCGATACAGTTTTTGCACAAATTTTAATAATTCCGAGTTGAATTAGAATCAATTTTAAAAATCAACAAACGCTGCATGTATAGTGCTGCTTATTATTCTCCAGCGCAGCTGTTTTTAAAAGTGCTGCCCTTCCAAAGATTACAGCCAGATACATACAAATATATGACTGAAGAGTAATAATTTTTTAATGCTATTCAAAATTAGAAATTTTGCAGCTGAATGTTTCACTAAAACATGTTATATAAAATCCTTATGATCAACTTTTTGAATACACCACATTAAGGTGAATTTAGTTTCAGTTCTACAAAATTCTTCAGTTTTACCTTAAATCTAAAATGTTTCATCAGAATGAATTTTGAGAGTAACACAATTTAAGTGTTGCACAATAAAATATAATTCTCTCTTTGTCTCTCTCATACATACAAAAAACAAATTACAAAATTAAAAAGAAGTTACGTATATATACTTAAAAATGAAGAATCATTTGCAGAAATGATTTAGCATTTTGCCTGGAAATACATAAAATAAAATAACATAATATTTTCAAAATATAAAAACTTACCCTGGATAGCATTCAGCATAACTTTCTGGCATATCTCTTTCTAGTTTACTAGTCAGTTTTGCTTTTAATCTACTGTCTTCACCTTTAACAGAACCTAGCAACCTACAAGTACATAGAAAGTTCAGCAAGTTTTGAAATTGGAAAAAAAACTTTAAATAATAACACATTAAACAGCATGAGCTGAAATTTAAGTTTTTTAAGAAAAAGCTATGTGTGGTTTAAATTATAAATGCAGAACATTTTATAAATAAATATTAGAATTAGTGATGGGCAACTTCGGTACTTTCTTGTACCCGGTACGAGAGTAACGGGTACAGACAAGTACCCGGTACAAAATACCCGTTACTCAAGTAACCGTTACTTTGAAAAGTACCGAAAACCGATTTCAAGTACCGAGTACCCAAGTAACGATTTGGAGTACCGAAGTAACGAAATACCGGAGTACCGGTTTGCTGTACCGGAGTACCCTAGTAACGATTTGGAGTACCGAAGTGCCCTAGTAACGATTTGGAGTACCGAAATACGCAGCTAACGATTTTGCGCACTGAAGGAACTCTGCCACGTCACCACATGTTTCATTTTATCTGTACGGAGTAAGATTTTGAATATCAGAAAACATGTCAACTACGGAAGTGTCTGAGGAGCAGGAGAGAGCGGCGGGTTGTTTCTGGTGTTGGGTTTGTGTAGATTGTCTTTGATGGCCAGTGGGGGTTGGGAGGATTGGCGCGGGAAATGGATGGATGGAAACATTTTCGCTTTCGGTTGTGTGTTGTGTGCAGGTGCACCATTTCGCAAATACAACCAGATCCTACTGTCCTCGTACCAAAACCGAAGTGAGCTGAACCCTCATCGATCCTCCAGTAACAAATACCGAAATATCGAGAAGAGACGCATATTTTCGTTACAGAGTAGCGAATACCGAAAAGCACCCGTTTCGGTACAGAAGTAACGAATACCGAAAAGTACCTGTTTCGGTGCAAAAGTAACGAATACCGAAAAGTACCGATTTCGGTACTGAAGTAACGGATACTTGGATGTACCGATTTTCAGTACCCGTTACAAAATACCCGGTTCGGTAGTACCGACTCATCACTAATTAGAATACACAAACAGAATCCAAAGAAAAAGTTTACATCATCCTTCAATATACATATTTTGCCTTAATTATTAAGTTTCTTTCATGATTAGAACATACTTATTTTATCTGACATATTTATATAAATTTGCACCAGTTCTTCTTAGAAATCATTATCCTGTTCAGTCCATGCATAGCTATCATTGAATATGTTTTTTTTTTTCATATTAAGAAGTTCTACATGCCTCTCTCTTTTAGGTATGAAGTTACATGCCATTACTTTTAGATATGGAGATAAGTAATGGATTCATATACAAGATGAAACCCTCCACTGTTTTAAAAAAGATAACATTACTAATGATACTGTAAATAATATTTTACTCCTTATGGCAGTGAAGCTACAAGTATCCAGACAGTTCACATTTGGTTTAGGACAAGGGTCCTCAATGCATAGGCTGCAGGCTGGAAATGATTTGTGCTTATTTGATTTAAGGAGATTACTAAAACAAAATTAAACTGAAAGTGACGGTCAAAACCATTTATCATCAGTTACTTATAGGCTGACAATTAACAGTAATCCCTCAAGTCACTGATGTAAAGCAATTGTTTAAGGTAACATTTTAAGTTAAACTGAAGAAACTTGCACCCATTTTGTGTTGGTACCAGTGACATACAGCCTGAAAGTCAACTGGAATCAACCAATAGATTTTACCAATTAAAGGCTATGTAGCAAATTTAGACAAATTTCAAAATTAAATTAGAATACATCAGTGCCTATCACAGCTGTTGGTGACTTACAGAGAGAGAAAGACACCTAGGGGTCAACACATAGGTTACTACTATAGAGCACAGCAGCATATTTAGATAAATATTTAAGATAAAACTAAAGCAAATGCCTGTCAAGATCACCTAATCTGCAGTAGTGCAGTTAAGTTTAGACAGATGGTAAAATAAAACTGCAGTACATCAATTATTTTAAGGGTGTTGTTCGCTTGGGGTCAAACTATAATCAACACCAAAGACAGTGCAGTAAATTTAGGTACATATTTAAAATAAAACAAACTGCTGCCTGTCAAGACTATTGTCAGAGTCATCGAGATATACAGAATGAGGGTCACTTAGAGTTATCCCAGGGCTGGACTAATCATTAAGCAATATAAGCATGTGCTTAAGGCATCAAAGAAAAGGGGGCTCTACAAAAGGCCCTTAGTAGTATTCAGGAAAATGGGCACCAAAAATTTTCACACTGCCAGTTTTACCAGGGAATGTAATTGAAAGAAACAGAGATGGAATGAAAAAAAGCTGCAGAAGCATCAAAATCTTTTAAATGCTTACGACCTCTTAAGAGGTCTATACGGCCCTCAGCCTGCTGGTGGATTACTCATACTGAGCAGTGTAGTAAATTTAGATAGTTTTAAACTAAAATTATGTGGAACTTAAATGGTAATTCGAAAGGTTGTTGTTTACAACCGACCTAAAGATTGATAGTCACTGCCTGTGACCTAACAGTTGATAATCACTGCCCCACATCAGTAACCAACAGATCATCAGCATGGGATAGTGCAGCAAATTTAAATAGATTTTAAAATTAAAATGTAACTGAAGCATACCAATTCCCATCAAAGCTCTTCATTACCACTGAGCTATGAATTGATGGTTACAAGAGGTCAACCTATATGTCACCAAGTAATGCAGTGGAGTAAATTTGAAGAAATTAAAAAAATAAAATTAAAACAAAACTCTATCAAAGCTACTGGTCTTATATTACTAGTTTATAATCCATAAGATCATTGGTATGAGAAAGAATAGTAAATTTAGATAAATTACTAAGTGGAGGATACTGCTGATTATTAAATCTATGGCTACCTGTCACTATCAGAGGTCACTACCACTGAAAACCTAAATTTAGATAAATTATTAAGTGGAACTGTAGGATACTGCTGATCATTAAATGCATGGTCACCCATCACTATCATTGAAAACCTATGAGTTACCAGTGCAGTACAGTGCAATCGTGCTACTCTGGAAACATTTGCCAAACCAGTGGATGGTAATTATTTAGTACCATAAAAATGCATTGTTATAAAAATTTTCAGAAAACTCAATTAAAGCACTTCTAATATCTAAACTAAGAATTAATTACCTCTTAAATTCAATAAACTTAATTAAAATTACTTACAATTTATCCTTTGAACGATCGTCAAGGTGTTCTCCATACTCTGAAGATAACAGACTTCCCCATTCCTAAAGAAAAATTTTAAAAAAGTCAAACTATATAAGTAAGAGAAATATACAGATGATAAAGAAGTAATAATTTAACAAATATATAACATTTTATGTACTGTTTTCACTAGATGATATTAGGATGCAAAATACAATTTCCTACAGATATATATATATAAAATGCATTTAAAACAGTAACTGCTCATCATACATGCCAACTTTGGCCCATAAACCAATAGCTTTATTTTCTACTCCATCTTTTTGAACTACAAATAGACTAAATACATAGTATTAGAGATTAAAACAAATGGTCATAACCAAGGATTAGTAGCATTAAATAACAGCTAATTTAATTATTTTGCTATAAATTTAAACTACCACTAACAATTACCAAGTACTAAATTCTTAAATATATAGAAATTAAACAATGCATTTTGCTACACAGAATTGTTTCTTATGGTATACACATAAAAGGTACATTAAAACTTAACCACCCAGATCACTTATTCTTTTTTCTAGGATAAATAAAGCCTACTTAATTACATGTTTTTTAATAGAAGCTCAAGACCTTAGGTGCCACAATGTTTCTATTACAACTATACTAATTTTCTCTTCTTATACGGAATATTACCTTGCAACAAGCAGTGGAAGTGCAATCAGTTAATTTTTATTAGATTCTTAGTATTTAGATCAGTAATAATTAACTCCCTTGATTAATTTTACAGAATAAAACTTTTTAATTACTAAGTTTCATAGGGGAAAAAAAATGACTTTTGTGAAACAAAATACAACAGAAAATTAAAACTATCTCTCTTGCATTACATGAAGTACATATTTGGCAACCAATTACGTCCAAAGGGGCGTTTATTTAACATTTTGTGTGTTACCTTTATTTATTAAATACCTGTTCTTCGCACTTAAACCATAAAATTCAGTACAACAGCAATATCGCAAAATAATTTTAAATTGAGCATATCTTTAAAAATTTTGGTACATACTCTCACGCGCTGGAGATAAAAATGTTTTTCTGTACACGCGCTGGAGATAAAAATGTTTTTATTGCTTGTTTTGAAATCCTTGAGTTTGTTAATCAAAAATTCGTTAAAGTTTTAGAGAATATTGTTACGAATTTCACATTTATTTGGCTATTTATTTATAATTGTAATTAAAATTCCTTTTTATTTTCCCATGCAACGCAGACGATTTTTGAAGAAAAAGGAACGTAAAATAAATAAATAAATAAAAGCAGTAAATTGAAAAGTGAAACGATGCAAAATGCCAAAATGAAAGTAATAGTCCTTCGGGATTCAAATCCCTTTGGACTAAAAAGCCCACTTACCTGGACACTTATTCAATGATGACTGGACTTATTGTACACTGCGAGACATGAAAATACAAGGAGTGGTCAGAAATTTATGCAAATTTTAGAGTAGAACGTCATAGAGTTATGCAAATGATGTGAAATGCGCAGCTCTCCGATGCACGTGAAGTAAGATATAAGGGAAGGCACGTGCAGAATGGGCAATATTCGTGTCGCTATTTCTCCTATTTTCGAGGAAAGCTGGTTTTTGTGCCCAAGGATACGTGTAATAGGAGAGAATGCCAAGCCGCCGTCAACGAAGGCACTTCCAGCAGATAG
This sequence comes from Stegodyphus mimosarum, assembly GCA_000611955.2. Classification (NCBI taxonomy): domain Eukaryota; kingdom Metazoa; phylum Arthropoda; class Arachnida; order Araneae; family Eresidae; genus Stegodyphus; species Stegodyphus mimosarum. The sequence continues at coordinate 250,552 of KK118005.1, read as the reverse complement.
ACGATTTTACGAGGGGTATGGTGATCGGACTGAGAGAGGCAGGTTGGTCCTTACTTCAAATCGCAGCTGATACCCACATGCAAGCACAGTGGCTTTGGCAAATATGGTTGGAACAAGGGAATGTGGGAAGAAGGAGGAGTGCAAATGCAGCCAGAGTGATGTCAGCATGCATGGATCGACGCATCCGCCGACAAGCTGCGGCGGTCCCGCAAATCACTTGTACTACCATTCTGCAGCATGTGCAAGATACCATGGATGTTCCCCTGTCGAAGAGAACCATTTCCCGTCGATTGGTTGAACGTGGCCTGCACTCACAGCGTCCTTTAAGAAGACTGCCAATGACCCCACAGCATAGACGCCAACGTTTAGAATGGTGCCGGACTGGAGCAATGTGAATGACAGAATGGCGAAACACCGTGTTCTCAGATGAGTCACGCTTCTGTTTATCCAGTGACAGTCGCCGCATACGTGTGTGGCTTCACCGTGGAGACAGATCTAATCCGGCAGTAACTGTGGAAGCCACACCATGCATTATCTGCAAGTTATACAGATGCTTCACTGGCCACCGTACTCTCCTGACCAGTCACCAATCGAACATGAGTGGGATGTGATTGGATGCCATTTGCAGACTCTGCCCCTGCCTCGTTCAGAAGACAAACCGTGACAAATGGTCGAAAGGGAATGGAGAGCCGTCTCTCAGGACACCGTCCGCACTCTTATTGACTCTACGACTAGACGCGCTTCTTCGTGCATCGCTGTCCATGGTGGTCCTACATCCTACTGAGCCGACGCCGTTCTTGCTCTATATGACTATCATTTTGAAATAAAGATCATTTTTTGCTGCTTGCCGTCTCTGTCTTTTTTCCAAATTTCATCCCTTTCTGACCATTCCTTCTTGGTGTCGCATTTTCAATGTCGAGCAGTGTACTTTAGCATGAAAATATTAACTGAAAAAAAATAAGTAATCTTCCTTGCCTTCTACTTTAGGAAGAAAAGAATTCTGTGCTTGTTGGTCTGTAAACGTTCAGGTCCATTTGACTATACTGAGAGGAGACAAGGCTTGAAGGAAGCTTAAACCAATCGAAGTACACACACATGAGACAGTGGCCAAAATTCTAAGCATATTTTTCTCCAACCTTTTTGTTGTGGACAGGTCAGAAGACGCACGCACGGACACACTCATTTATTATATATCAAATGATCACAATAAATTTTTTAAATTCATGCTTCTCTCAACGTTATACATTTTAATTATTTAATACTTCACTAGTAGTAAATAATGAATCAATTTGACACAGTGACCATTCATTTTCATGGTGATATTCATGAAAATTTATGGTATATATCATGAAAACATGTGGTCACCATGTCTTTCAAACAAATTCATTATTTTACCTCCCTCGATACACACACCCTGCAAAAAGCATAACGAGATTTTTAATTTAAACTTGTAATAACAATATTTTATTTAAAATAAAATATATTAACTATCAATAATTAGTTTTAAATCATAATAAAAATACAAATAAAAATAATTTACAGCTTAGTTTTAAATCATAATAAAAATACAAATAAAAATAATTTACAGACATATAATAATAATAGTTACACAAATTTTACTATTTATAGCTTTATAATACTCTTAAACAAATAAATAAATATATATATATTTTTTACAGTAGTGTGAATTTTGCTTAGTAATGAAGGACATTAGTGAGAGGGTTCACAACATTGTTTATAAGGTATTCGGCTGTAATACTTTAAAATTAACTTAATCTTTGTTGTACATAAATCAGATTCTTCTCAGACGTATCCATTATATTAAATGATGAAAAGTCTATGGTAGAAAAATACAGAAAACTGGAAAAATATACTCTCTTATGCCATAAAAAGAAATACATATTTCATTTCAGCAAAATATGAAGAGCCTATCTTCCTTTCGATACATTATTATTTTCTGAATATGGCTCTAAATACTCTTTCAGCTCAGCACATAATCTGATTTAAATGATAGTAAATTTTTCTTCAAAAATAGTAGTATCTCCTCCAAAAAAAATGTCAATAATATAGCTCAAATTATTAACAAACTCTTATTGTTAATTTTATTTTTAAAATTTTATATCTCTCTTACTTGCAGCATTTATGAAAAGACGAGCTGCCTCGATTTCTTTCACGACCTTATAGTTTAAATCTTTCAGCAATCTCTGATTTTCATACTTCAATGAATGACTCAGCATTTGAAATGTTTCTTTGAAGATTGAAAATTTATTGTCAGCATTTTCTTAACAGGTGAATTTAATTCTTGCTTTGTTCTTTCCCCCTCCTTTTTAGCTTAATATAGATTACTTTATATAGCTGGATCATCTTCCATGTTACACACACATCTGATAATTTTCCTCAAGCTGCATCTTTAATAATCCTAAGCATCGATGTTTAAAGTTCTTTCAGATGTTAACCTTTTCTTCGTTAATACATGCTACTGTCATGAGGGCACATAAGACATTTAGTTGAAGTTTGACTAATATTAGTCGAACTTTAACTAACTATGCATTGGCTAGAGAGTAGAAGCTATGAAATTTTATAATTTTAAAAGCACGTAAAAATAAGAAATAATGAAATGGAAGTTTGGACTTAATCAAAGTTTAAAAATTTCATTAAAAGTGCTACTTACATTATTAATACGATCCCGATGCTTGTCTTCCCTTCTTTTTTCTTCCTTAAAAAATGATAAGGAATCCAATTAGTGTATCAGTTTTACACTAGAAATAAACTCATCTTAGGTTTAAATACCTATAAAATATTCTTAAACAATGGAAATATTACACTTAGAAACCCATAATTTAAAAAATAAAGGAGATGAGTAAAACGGCTCTTCAAAATTTAATAAAAGAAATTATTAAATGCAAAGCATAAAGAATATATCTATATGTATAACAGAAACAGAAATGAAACAATACATAAATAAATTTACTACATTGAAAGTGATGCATACACTGACTTAATAATACAGGAAAATTATTACATTTAATACACAACAAAATTAACAGTTTTGGTAATAATTTAACAATGGAAAACATTTAATGAAGACTTATATTTTATAATATTTAAAAGACATCTAGTACTCTTTAATCCTCTGACTGTGGGTAAAACACACATAAAAAGGGAGAATCTGATCTAAATGATATTATACACTGGCAGAATAGTGGTTGCTGCATCAATGTACCGCATATACTCAGTATCAATGATGCGTGTGCTATTCATGGATCCCTTGGTTAGATGTTTAATAAAATGATTTCATTGCCACAGTATTTAATCCTTTTTTTCCTTGCTTTGTAAAAAATTTTTTTTCTCAAAATAACTTCAATAGAAATTGTAATAATTTATTTCATATATTCCTCCCAAAAAATTCATTATTTTAATAATCCTCAATTTAAACTATTCTTATTTATTACTATTTTTTTTCTTACATTTTCTAATGAGCTGGAAAATGTACTTTTATCCTGATACAACTGTGGTTTTTCAATTTCTGTTAAATGAATATACATGTAATCAGAGGAAAATTACTGAAAAAGACAGTATTAACTGAAAATCTGCGAGCCTTATTCTTGAAGCTTTCTTACAACTGCTTGTTCATAAAATGAGTTTGGATAACACAAAAAAGAAAAATGTGACAGAAAAATTAACAGTAGGGATACGAAGAAAATTGGCAGAAAAGTGAATACAAAATAGAAAAACAATTTCAGAAGAATAAAATAAAATCAATTAATTTTTAAGGGTTTAAAAATATCAACTAAGACAGTGAGAAGAACGTTATTTAATAATGGATTAAAAGCTCACAGTCCTCTAAAACACTAATATTGATCATTGGCTAAAAGACTACATATTTAGGTTAAAAAACTCAGAGAATAGGGTATCACAAAATGAAATGAAGTAAATAAAATATTCATTCCTAATTCACTATAACTGAATGGACATTACTCAGATTTTTTTTTTTTAAATTTTTTTATTTACATCTTGCTTTGCAAAAAGCTTTCATATTTGTTTTGATAAAAAATTGGGGAAATATGATTAATTTTCTGCAGGATATTTTAAAGAATTAGTCGTCATACTAACGAAGAAACACTAGAGTATGTTCGTAGTTGACCAGATGTTTTTAAGGTACAGTACATTCAAAAACTATAATGCATACAACATCAGTAATGGTTGGAGTATTACAGGTCTAGAAAGATTTATTATTGCAGAAGACACTCGGAGACAAGTACAATATATCAATGTTAAAAAAAAAATTACTATAGCTTCAAATATGAGATTGTCACTTATACATATTAATTGGCACAAAGCAAAAATGCTTCTATTTTTTAGATAAAAATAATGTAAATGTTTTAATAAATGCAATAAAATAATGTAATGTTAAAAATAGCTTCCATATTGCATTGCCCAAGTAATAGTCTGGATATGAATTGAATTTAAAAATTTGAAATTAAACACGGAAAAAAAATAAAGGGAGTAACTAATAAACTGCAATCAACCTGAAGCAGTGGTATTCAAACTTTATGGCAGCGCAATTCTATAAAAATGCAAACAACACCAACCAGAGTGTCGACCGTTAGTTAAATAATGATTTTTATACATTCAGCAATCCCACAATAAATTTTAGCAAACCCCATAGGATCAACTCATAGTTTGAATAACATTGACAAATTGACCTAAAACATTATTCAAATATAAATCAGGAATACACATACTATTTAGATTATAAATCTTTAAATGAATGGATGCCTAAATATCAAACTCCTCAGAAATGGAAAAATTTTCTGTAAAATTCATCGAATTATTATTAACATACTGAAGCAGGTTAATGCTAAGTCATATAGTTCAGAAAACTTCTCCTTTTTAAGTCTAATTTTACTAAGTCTGTAATAATTAAAGGATACTACAGTATTTAACATAACATTTCTGTGTATGAAATAAAACTGGAGCTTTCACTAGACGGCTGGTTGTTGCCCAGCCAATAAAATGCTTAGTGACCCCGACTACTGTAGCCTTGGGCAAGGGTTAAGAATTCTGGAGAAGGCATGGTTGTAACTGTTCGTTCCTTCATAGGAGGCAATGGTAACCACCTATTAGGTGCCTCCATAATAAAATGGCTGCCACTTCCGGCTCCTGTAGTTGCACAAGGCCAATAGCTATTAAATACAGCACTTGGCCATTATAACAACAAAAACTAGATGTCTCGTGCACAGGAAATTTACAAAGCATTGCATTGTCCCAATAGCTGTCTGATTACAAAGAAATTTGCCAAGAGTGCTCCATATGGGGTAGTGAAATATCATTTTCACATGAAAAGGAGGATACACAGAAACAAACAGACCTTGCATGGGTCTCAAATCCACAACCATGGTTTTGGGTTAGCAGTCAAATATTTCCTGTCTCTAAACATTCTCCCCAACTAGGGCAATAATTATGATTTCAGTATTACAAATTTGAATATTTCTCCCAAAATAAGACATTCACTTTTTTGAATGCTAATATACAATGTGATATGAATTCTGAAAAATAGAAAATATAAATCTTAAGTCTTCCGAAGCAATACTACAACACAAAATGTTTTCAGTTGTTTATACTACATGCATTTTATGTACTACACATATTCTATTCTCAGCAAAATTTTCTTTTCCTCATATGCAATTTTATATTTCTTAAAAAATAATTTCATTTTAGATTTAAAGGTCAATCTTTAGGCCAAATACCCTTATCATTAACCTAAAACAATAATATAAAATTATACTTATGACACTTACATCAGTTTTAGGTTTTTCAAAATATGATTTCCTCTTATCTGTTTCACCAGCAGAGCTTTTGTCTTTTGTTTTGTTTCTCTTTTCAAGCACAGGGACATAATCACCAATTTCTCCAAATATGCTAGAAAACATATATGAATATTTTAAGACTTATATACCATCATTTAGACTTCTGCTTTTTTATTTTAGACTTAAGTACTTTTATTTAAGTAAAATAACTTCATGCTTTTCAGAAGCATGAGGGAAAAAAATGAACATATATATGGAGCTAGAAAGAAAGCAGACAAAATTTCAGTGGCTTATGAAAATGTTTAAAAATGTATAATTAGAGCACAAACACTATTTTTAAAGACTTATTTTAAGTTTTCAAATGGAATAATTAAAGAAAAATAAATTAATATATAATAATAAATATTATATGAATTTTTAATATGCATGTAACAAAAATTCA
>KK118005.1:226312-239422 GCA_000611955.2 Stegodyphus mimosarum | reverse complement strand
CAATATCACTCAATAATCAGTGAAATATCACTTAACAGAGGAGTAAAGTTAGAATTATACTGCTGATAATCATAATGGTTCTTTGTAGATGGTCAGTCTGCTTCAAGTCTTCTTCTTTTTATCGGGGGGGGGGGCAACATAAGCATTAATATTGAAGCTTATATACTTTTATTAAGAGAATGTTTTTGAATTTTTGGGCATTTAAGCTAATTTTCTAGAGTTTGCACTAATATTAAATATTAAAAATCTTTTTTGGGGGTGAAATTTGAGTACCTACATGAACTATGTTATAAATAGACTTTAACCTTTTGTAATTTTATACACATTAATTACGTTATTCTAACAGCACATGTGAACATAATTTTACTTGAAATGTGTTTATAGAAGACAGAACAATGCATATATTGCAGACCGGTCAAAGAATATAGTTATTCCTTAATACAAAACGCAAAATCATAAGATATTGAAAATTTAAAAATGAGTTGTGATCTGATGTTTTCTTTGCTGTTGTTTTACCAATTTAAAAACATTCAACACAATGTTTCTTTATTTTATTTAAAATTTTGACTTTTCAAAATCATATTAGCTAACAAAAATTAATAAATTTAGCTTCCCTAAAATGTAAAATAAAACAGACAAATATATGACTATCATATTACTATCATCAATTTTTAAATTATTCCAATTATTCAAGAGTTGCACATCTCTGAAAACTTTAAGAACTGAAAGTGGAAATAGAAAACATTAAAATCGATCAAAACTACCACTTATTCTCTTTGAATTTCCTTGAAAAAAATATCACTCAAGGTAAATAAAAGACCAGAAAAAAAGACATAATAAACAGAATAAGTACTTTTCAGTATCAACTTACTTATGTTTTGCTAGCATATTTTCCATCTCTTCTTCCTCTTTTTCTTTGTAATTGATTTCACTCCGTACCTAAACATTATAATACATTTTTTGAAGATTAAATAAAAATAATAAAAAAATGCAAATCTGAATGTAAGTAAATTAATACTGCAACTGAAGTAAAGTAATATTGTAAAATGCTAAAATACACATGTTTCAAAACTACAGCAAAGCATTTCATGAAAAATTGTTTTTTTTAACCACTTTAATGATGTTTAGAAAGGAATATAAATCTTAAAATGTGCAAATGATCTAAATCAGTCAACAGCCACCAGATGAACACAAGGCTCACTTGTTTCCGAGACCTTTAATGATGGCAATTATATATGAGGCACATGAAAAGAGGGGTGAAAAGGAGAACACTTTCAAGTCTTTTACTTTCACATTACCTAACCTCTACATTTTAAAGAAATTAATATAAAGTAAATATATATACATATATATATACAGATGTTGGCACTTTTATACAAGAACAATGCTGTCATTTATGTATAGTTTAATACTTCATTTCACACAAAAAATATTTATAATAGTTTTAATGATGCTAAGAAAACGTCAATAACATTTCCCCCCTACAGCCTAATGCCTGTTTTAAACACTTTGGGAATAGTCAAATCCCAAAAATATAGTTCATTCAGCCTTCTTCACTTCTTTTGGTACTTCCCTTATCATTTTCATGTCTCTTGATTTGTCTGAACTCATTACTCCAAATTAAGTTAAATATACATACCCTCCAAAAAAGTGTGAAAAAGTATTGTAGGTGCTTATTTTAATTTCCTAATAGTTATTTTTACTTTTGAACAAACCTTTTCCTTACTCTCTTGTTTACTCTTTACAATTATCTGCCAGAATGAGTTTTCAGGATTGTGTTTTATGTAAATGAGGTAGAAACCAGTATTTAAGTTGAAGTCTTGGTTACTTCAGTAGAAGAGCTTAGAAGTTCCTAGTACAGCATGTTCTGCCTTTTGGCCACATTGCTACCAAAAGGAAATTGATTAGTAGTCTAATCTTACTACTTTTCAGCAGTACAGTTATGGGTCTGCTAGTATTCACCGGTAGTCTTTAATAAGGGCCGACTCTGTTAGTTATTTTTGTGCAGCTTTGGCTGGTTTTAGTTTAGTTAGTATTAGAGTAGTTTCTTTTTTCTACCTTAAGCTCAAATGGAGGCTTACTATAAGCTTGAGAAGGGGCCATCTGTAATTCATCTTGGGATGGAAAATAAAGGGCAAATTTAACCTTTCTTTAGACTTGTCATTTAAGTATTAAAAATCTGTCTGTATATGTTATACAGTTCTTAAGTATTCTAGCTTTCAAGGGTTATTAAATTAGATAGAATATTACAGTAAGTATGCAAACAATTACAAAATGAAAGGCACAAATAACTACTAAGGAATAACTTAAAGATGTATAACCTAAAAAATAAATAAATAAAACTTGACAAAAACAGGACAGGTTAAAGTAAAAATAGATAAAAAATTGTCTACTACAACATCATTTTATTTATTTTACATAACTAAAGCATTATCAGCGTCAGAAATTACACAATAATCAGGAAACATTTTAAACATTATTTACTATGCAAACGTTACTTATAATACCTCTTTCCTGACTCTAACATATACAACACATTAAAATATTTATTTGTGCATTTCATGTTTTTTTTTAATAATTTTATTTTTTGAAACTGAGAAGAGAAAACTCAGCAAACCATTTTTGAGGTGAAACTTAAATGAACAACACAACATGTTAAAAAGTAGACATGAAGAGATGCATTACTATATTGTATTTTTCAAAAAAGTTACAGTTAATGAATTCAGTGTTCTCCTCCCCCCACCATTACATATGGACTTTTCTATCTGTATATGCAATTTATGTTGCTACCACAAACTAAAAATTCTAAATTTTATATGTTGAAAAAGTTAGGAGAGGAAATATACAAGTAAATATAGTATATTGCTAAATAGCAAATACGAAAAATAGGTTTTTCTAGAAAATATAAAGTAAAACATATTTTATATAACACAATAATAAATATAAAGACACTATAATTGAAATAAAATGAATAGGCTATGTGGAGTTAATTTTATAAAAGAAGATATTTACTATAAGGGGGAAATAGATATACCTTTTGCAGAAGAGCATAATCAAGACCCTTCACCAAGTGAGTATGTTCCATGTCACCACCCAAAAATTTAGACTCTTGGATCATCTGTCGTCGACGTTCAGCTGCATCCATGCCACTTAATAATAATAATAAATATATATATCTATATATACAATTCTAAATTTCATTGAATTTTAAATCAGTATTACAATATTCTGTCATTTCATACGACACATAGCTCATGAATTCATTTAGTTGACTCTAACTGTTGGTGGGCAGTGCCTCTTTGGCATTTATTTTAGCATGTTGAACTATCCCACAAGCACTCTACATATTGAGTATGGCATTTGGTGTTGTGATTAATGAAATGATAAGAATAATTCACTGTGGAATATTCCAAATCTTAAAATCTATTACAATTTAAAAAGAAAGATTGATTTAAGAAATTAAAAATTTGCTTATGTAAAAAATGATTATAAAGTAAATGCATCAGCTAAATGTTGTCAATTTGTTTTGGCTTCTGGCTTTTCAAAAGAGACTTTATAATCATTTTTTACAGTGCTTGTGGGATAGTTCAACATGGTAAAATAAATGCCAAAGAGGTACTGCCCACCAAGTTAGAGTCAACTAACTGAATTCATGTGGCATCATATACATTCCAAAGAAGAAATATTCGTTGTTATACTAAATGCCATTGTTAATTTTATGGCTGCTGTTTAGTATTTATATGGTTCTTTTTTTAATGCAACATTTATTAATTATTATTTGCTTTATAGTTTCGCATATTTTATTGTTTACTTAAGAAACAATAAATAATTTTTTCAATACTTATTCTTTCATATATGTTCTTTCCCGGAAGAAGGTGCTGCTAATGAAAGCCAAGAGGGAAAAAATATATATATAAGCAGAAATTTTACACAATGGTGAGAAAAACGTGAAAAAAAATAGATAAAAAGTCTGGGGACGGGATATCAGCAACGACCCAAAGGTGTAGGAAAAGAAAGGGAAAAAAAAAGCCAAAATGTGTCAATACTGTTTTGAAAATATCTGATATGCTTTAGCAAAAAAGTATCAAGCAGCCTTAATGATTTTTGACTAAATACCAAACACTACAAACGACAATACTAATTTAGTAGTCTCAGTGCAAACAAAGAATGCAATATTAACAGAATCCCAAAGAAATAAAATTATTAACTTCCTGAATAAATTTACAGAAATAAAGATCACGATGCTGATAAAATTATCAACATTCAGCAACAAATAAGAACACAAAAAGAAAATGTTGTTATAAAATGACAGATATCATTATACATATACTAAATTTCCTGGGACAATAACCAAGTATATTCAGTTTTATGATATGTACAACCATTTGTTTTAAATATAAGAACACATGACTTTGAAATGTGTAAGTAACAATAAATATAATGTTTATAATGGGGATGTAATTTTATTGCTTTGTGAATTTTGATGAATTTTTTTCTGAAATTTCCTCACACATATTTTTCGCTCATGCTGAATAAATTCACAAATTTCAGCTTTTGCTTTTCTACGCTTATTAAAACTGTTCCATTATCATTCATATTTCCTCCAATAGAATTCTATTCTATAAACGAAAAAAACTATTCCTAATACCATGTATTCATACTTCTTTCAATAGCATTTATGTTAAAAAAAAGTAATCTCCAAAATTTTAAGCCAGAACTTTGAATTTTGAATAACTTTTAATTTTTCAGATTTAAAAAATTAATTTCATAAGCCACATAAAGCTGACTTTTATTGCCTATGAGTACTGGCTCAGAGATTTGATGCCAAATGACAATTTCTCTAAATTTAAAAATCTAGTACTTAAAAATTTTAGTATTTATATACAAACATGTAAAAAAAATACAGTGTCCGCAAAAAAGATGGGATCTGATTTTAAACCACTATATTACGCTTTAGTGTAGATCAAGCTTCTTAGTTTTTATACCAAAATCTTAAATCAAACTTACAACATTTTTAAAAAATTAGCTTTCTGATAGCTTTATAAATATTAGCAAGTGTGCAATATTCGAAGGTCACAACCGGAAAATGTACTAGTGATTTTAGTGTTTAGACACTTTTCTAAAATATACAAATGTCGTGAATTTTATAAAGCCAGTTTGGAGTACTACTTTCCTATCACAATCAATTAAAAAAGGTAAGAATTAAAAACTTAGCTTATTAACCATTTTTTCAGTGAATTTTCAACAGCAAAACTTACGATTTAGCATCAGGAGCAACAGCACGGTAACCAGCTGCTGAAGTAATTGGATCTTCATTTTGGTAATCTGGATTTGCACCATCTCTTCTTTCCTTCGCCTACATATAATAAACAAACACACAAACAAAAACCTTAGAATAAAGCATATTCCACTTATATTCCATTTAAAGTAACTAAAATGGTATTTGATGCACATTTTATACAAAAAGCTTGAATGGATAACATTTTATGTTCAAAGGTGAATATCGCTTCAATAATGCTCCATCATTCAAGTGCAAAGGTGTCAGTCTACAGTAATAGTGATTTAGCCTTGCCCAAAAAGATTTCCGACAGGGATTACTTAATTTCCTTAATTAAAAAGAACCAGACCTAATTTATTAAACAACAGTCCTTTTAACAACTATCTTGCTAACTTGATTTTCAAAATATTAATTTAGCTTATTCAAATTTCTTCTATAATGCTTTAATAATATTCCAGAATTTATGAAAATTCTCATTTCATTTCTCTAATTTCCTTTGCATAAAAAAATTAACTAGCAACTAGATGAATCCCAAAATATTATATAAAACTGAAACAAACTATATAACAATACTTTAATTAAATGAGATAAATCTACTCATAAAGAGCATATTCGTAACATTATTCCCTTAAATAAAAAAATGTAACCGATAAGCTAAATTTTGTACAAAACACAAAAATACATTTTAATGAGTTCCTCTTAAAATAACTATTGCACAGTTTATGAAAATATTTGGATTTGAATAGATCTTAAATCTATTTCTAGATAATTAAGATTAAAAATTAAGGATCTTGTCAACATAATTAAAAGTAACTTTAGAAATATTGGCTCAGTTAAAATTTTTTTCACAAAAGCTAGAATTTTAGAAATTAAAGACATTAAATTTTCTAAAATCCTTTTTTTAACTTCTCATATGCAAAAAACTTTTGAACTCCAATAAGTAAAATGTAAAGAAATGTACGTAAAAATAAAATGTACGATTATTTTTTTGGTACTTTTCCATTTCATCAGCGCAGGCAATTTTAATAAAGTCGCCAAAAATGATACAACTGACGGCAAACTGAATATCCCTGCAGGTAACCTTTCATGAAACATTTCCAAAACAAATCGTGGCCATTTTTTTATCAGATTGATCATTTCTTTCAAATACTGCCATACAATTACATAGAATTTTTTCCAGATAGTTCAATTTTACGCCCTAAGCTCATTTGTGGCAATTAAATGAATTAGGGTGCAATCACACCACTCACCCGAAGTTGAAAATGTAAAAAAGGTAAAGTCAAGGGTTAAGGTTATCAACTGCAATGAGAATACACTAATGAAGTACAGCACTGTGGTTTTGCATAATTTCTGAGTAAGCAATTTGTACAAATTTAAATAACGCTTGCATTTAAACTTGTATTTCATAATAAGATTTAATTTGAAATTAATGTAGATAATTACTGAAAGACTGGGCTTTTGTAGTGCAGTTTACGTAAGATGAGATCACTTGGGCGGGATCACACATATGAGGCGGCGAATCAGGATGTTCTATCATGAAAGAATAGTAAATTCTTAAATTCACATCTTTTTTCTAATATGCCAAAAATGGATGAAATATCAATGAAAATTTGGAATTTACATAAAATAGAGGAAGAATCTGTCAGATTCTTTCAAGCGAGTGGAGTTTTGCCTAAAATTGCTACTTATGTTAATAATTATCAAATGAAATTGTATTACAAAGAAAAAAATCTAATAGCACTGCAACCTTTCAACTTGTCACAGGAAAAGAGGTATACAGAAAGGAACACGGTTTGAGTCATTGAAATTCAGTTTCTTGAGGGGTGTGAGGTTTATTTTTTGGTTGGAGCGAAAAATTAACTTCAGTTAAATGATGTGAAAAGCAGTTGGAAAACAGCCACGGAACAGTTGTGGACTGGAATAACTACATACGTGAGGTCTGCGTTAATTCTTTGCTCAAACGTGAACAACAGAAAATAGGAGGACCTGGTATCATCATTGAAGTGGATGTTCATGAATGTGAAGTATGTTCATGAAGTGCAGAAACACTATGAGATGGCTTCTACTACAACAGTGGATCTTTGGTGGAGTTTGCCATGAAACAAACGAATGTTTCCTTGTGAAGGTGCCAGTGAGTATTATATTAGACGCAATTAAGGAATATATTGAAAAAAGAACTATAATATATTCCAATTCATGGAAATCATATTGCACTGGAAAACTGAAAGAGGAAAGTTTCAAACATTTCAAAGTGAATCATGAATAAAATTTTGTCAATCCAGAAACTGGAACGCACACACAAAAAATAGAAAGTCTGTAGGGTGGTAACAAATGAAGAAATAAGAAACACAGAAGAATGACACATCATTATCTGGAAAGTTATCTCACACAATTTATGTATTATGTTTTAAGGGAAACGAAAGACCCACTTGAAAAAATTTTAAACGCTATTAAAATGCTTATGCCTCCAAAGTTAAAATATTCTTAGAAATCAACATTTGTTAACATTTTGTGTGTATACTATGTGTTGTCGTCAATAAAATCCACTTGGTGAGATTTGCAGCTTTATTAACACTTTTTTATGTGCATACTATGTGTTGTCACCAATCAAGTCTGCTTGGTGAGATTTGCACCGATGAAATGGAAATGTACCTATCTTTTTTTTTAAATAAAACATACATAAGTTTATCCTTTATTCCTTACAAACTAAATCACATTAGTTTAGATATTTACCCGATCTCTGTATTTTTGAGCTAGTTCAGCTAATTTATCTTCCTGTTGTCGATTTAAAGTGGCATAATATCTGAAATAGTAAGATAATTAGATAAAATAAATGGCAATTAATAAAAGCAGCTGTAAAAATAGTTATAAAAATATATATTATTTCAGATTTTAAACTACACATTAAGGTCACTGAAATAATTTATGTTGTAAAACAAATATACAAGATGTTTATGCAGTTAATACATTTTGCCATACAATTATTGTGTAAGATATCAAGAAAGAACATATTTATACTTCTTCTTCCTTTTCCTTTTTTCAGCTCTGTCATCTGAGGTATCTCCACCTTAAAAAAAAGATAATAAAATAGTCATATACTTGTTAAGAAACAAACAAACAAACAAACAAATTAAATGTAGTTGGAGTCATAGTTTAGAAATTACACAATCATATATACATTCAGGTTTTTCTCAAAATAATTCTACACTAGTAATGTAATGACCGGAGGGGACCCATTTTTTCCCTCTTAAGAAATGGTAATACTTTCTAGAATGATGACTAAATACTTCTTCTCCTTGTAATGGCAAAACTTTTATTTAAAAAAAGCAATTTGATGAGTATTTAGATAAATAAGCACATGTGTAACACTGGGTGTGTGTGGGGGGGGGGAAAGAAATATCACACAAGATATTAAAAAAAAATCAAGAGCAACTCACTTATTATCAATATTAGCTTTGAAAAATTCAAGCAAACAAGCAACCTACAACCTCAATAAATTATATTTTGAAAGCTTTTAGAAGGGGGGAAAATTATCATCTGTAATTAGGGGCTCAGCAACCAAATATTTACTCAGAATATTTCAGATTATTTATACTGATTTAAATTCCTTTGAAAACATGAAAATTTATAACTTTAATCTCAGATTAATAAACCTATTTAGTAAAATGAACCTTAGTATTAAGATAAGTTACAGTGAAATACTCATACATGTGTGTTTTATATATTGAAACCAAGTAAATGATTTGCATTCAAATATAATAATTTATGCTGCCAATATTACAAAATCTTAAATAAAAATAAAACTTTTATTAAACTTTGGCAATCAATCTTATAAATTTTTATAAATCTTATAAACTGACATATTATTATTGATACAAATTATCACTATTTTTTTAGAATCATCACATCTGTCGCATAAAATATATTTGAATAGTGAAAACAGTTTTCTTACTTTAGGTGATGGAATATGGGGATACTTGAAACAGTTTACTATACATGGGGAAATATAAATTTGGCAGAAAGCTATATTGAAGAATTTTTCCAATGTCTTTCAGTGCACTTTAAACTCAGATTTCTAGTAATAAAATATTCTTCATTTATCTTGCACAATTTTTCTGCTTTTGCAAGAAAAGAATTTCAATAATTCCAACCATTTTCTTTAATTCTAAAAGGGTATGTTTCTTTTTTCAAATAGTGATAATTTGTAAAAATACATAGAAATAATTAATAATACGAATAAAATAAGGAATTAAATTTAACCTTCAAATAAATTAAATTGAACAAATGCTGAAGTTAAATGTTATGAGAAGTCAAATAACATGTTTTCAAAAAATGTGAGGTAATTAAGAATCCCTGTAAACAATGTTTAGCAGAAATACCATGTATTTTCCCTCCAGACGACTGGAAAAAGAGCAGCTGTTTCAGAAAATGATGTATTATTCTGAAAGAATATTGTAATGTACAATACTTACACGTTAGATTAGATTTAGCTTTTCAATGTAAAAGTCGGCTCTTTAATTAATTTAAAATCTCAGCAAGCTAAGTTTAGACCTTTGTATTGGATTATTTAAATTCTAGTGGGAAGAAGTGGGGATTTTATTTAATTTAATTAACACTTAATTTTATTTTGGAAGCAACTGTTCCTATAGCTGTTGTTTTTAAAACAAACATATTCTCGCCAGAATGAGATTTCCGTTTCATGCATTACGCAAAACAGGGAAGAAAGCTTCTATTTAAGTCAGTGTCTGAATTATTTCAGACAGAGCATGTTCTGCCGTTCATCTCGGTTGTTTCCCTCTAATTAAGTTTGCTATTTTACGGCTATGCATATTAATTCCCAGTTAGTTTGCATCAGTGGTAGTGCCAAAAGCCAACTACATGTTAAAATATCTCTGTGTGTGCTTGGGTGATTATTCAATTTAGTTTAAATTTTACATTTCTATTTTGAGTTGTAACCAAAAGTACTGGCATGGACCTGTAAGCACCAGGAGTGCCAACAGTAAATACTTCTCTTGAGTTGAAGAAAATGGTCTTTTTACCCTTCCCGTGTGTTTTTACCAATAAACTGAATTTAGAGAACAGTCGCTTCACAGTCCACGTAAATATCTAGCCAACAAAGTAACTTTAATTTAGTTAGAATCTTAAAAAGGCACCATTAAATAACAAACATAAATATTAGCAAGAGATCCAATGAGATGACAGCAATCCTAATGATATGTAAAGCTTCAGGAAGAGAATGACTATTTTATTAAATCTAGAATAAATACAAAAATATATAACAAATTTTCTCAGATTACACATGGTACAAAACCACTGATTTTATTCAGGATTGCCAAAAATATTTGCATCTATTGACACAATCACCACCACATAAATTCAATGAGGCAGAAATGTGGATGGTGGCAGCCAGTACTGTGCTGATATTTAATGTGTTATTTTGCATATGAAATTCTATATCAGGATAAATGACGTTACATTTGTGATCAAATTGTAAATGTGAAAAATTGACATTATGCTTGTGATTAATGAATAAGCAACAGCAATGCAATTGCTTAACAAACTGAAAATGTAGGAGGGAAAATACTTGGACTGATGTGCATTCATCCTGCTTACTTAGCTACTCGGGACATTACAGTTATTTATAACACAATATAAACAGGGTTAAAAGAAGTAGATGAATACTAAATGTAGCTGATAAAGTATTTTAAGCATTTTTAGTATTGCCTTTTTCACGTAGTTTGCTGCATTGCTTAAAAAAATTTAACCAAAGAAATGCCCATGTACTGGTGACTTAGTTTAAACTGACAGAATATACAGTCTTAAGCTCTTGCCCTATTTTTCAACTGGAAGCTGAATGTAAACTGACACTCCTTTCAGCTCATCTGATAGGTCTATCTAAGTTTGATGACCTTGACTCAACCTCTTTCTTATGTTCAGAAACACATGCTACATTTCTAAATAAATCTCATAAATTATATACACAAGTTCTCTGTGTGAATGCAACTCTGAATTAGTACTCCATTTTGATATGCAACCCTGATTAAGCAAAACCAAAATGTTAAGTTCAAGCAAAATAAAATAAACTCCAAAACAGAATAAGAATGTATCAAATCTTTCAAAAGCAATATACATATATATATGAAAATAATTCATTCAGCATTTTTTAGAACATTTAAGTTTTTTAAAATAAGGAAATACTCATACGGAGGATGAGACTGAACTTCTTCTGCAACTGCAGGTGCTGGTGTATGAGGCGGAGCTCGGGGTGTCATTAAAAGCTTCCGAAAATCTTCATTTGTCATGGGATGGTGACTTCTGAAAATGAAAAATTCATGTATATTTTAAAATAATAACACAGCAATAGGAAATAAGCTAATGAATATGATAAAAAAGTATAAATACAATAACATATGATTAATAAATATTCAAATTAAACATTTTTATTTGATTACAGTACACTAAAGCTGTTTTTAGAAAATAATATAAATAAATAAGATAGGCCTAAAGTGAGAACTATAGAATTGTTTAAGCATTTAATAAAATTTAACAGATACTCACGAATGTTCTTCATTTCGAGCATTCAAATCAGTAGGAGGTAAAGGATTAGAAAATGGTTCATGTTCTCGATCTGTAATAAAAGCATCAAAGAGTTATTTTGTCTTTTTAAGTAACAATATTCATGCACATATGCAATAAGAACTAAATACCAATATATTTGGAAAGTTCATAAAAAACTGCAAAGTATATTAATTACAAAGCATCACTGAGAATATAATGGGAAACTCAGTTGGCTATCAACATTCGAGTTACTTAATTATGGCAATGCTAACCAAGATAATCTGCTTATGAGCAAAGAAGTCTTCGTGGAAGGATTTTCTGAGAGAAACTCGCCCATGTTTTTTTCATGCACGAGGAAAACTATGAAAACCTTACAAAAGCAGCCTGTTAGCCACTGAGAATGATGACCAATGCTTCATGGTTTTAATCAATGAAGGGCCATCTCTTTTACATGCAACTTCATGGCAACATATGCTTAGGCACACACAGATTCCAAATAAAAAGGAACAAAACTGTTAACACATACAAGAATTAGTAGCTTTCGCAGAACATTTCAATCACCCCCAAACTCATGTTCTTTGACTAAACACAAAATTCAATTTCAAAACAACATAGGCATTAAAGCAAAGTCCTCTTTCTATTAAAAGGCAATTTTTTTTTTCTATAAATCCAATTTTTGCTCTGTGAAGAAGGTCAAGCATTGGTATCCTCAACATTCACAGTTTTTTAAAAAATCACCATCTAGCTAAGCTTGAATTTTCACTTACATTTAAATTGTAAATTTATCTTCTTTTACATACCAAACTTATTATCATTAATATATTGAAATTTAATGATAGTTTCCACACTTGAAAAGCTTGCCAGCTATGTTTTTGCTATTGGTCCCCCCCCTCCAAAAAAAAAAAACAATTTCAGTGACCTGTATATCCCAAATTGCCTATTTCGATTTCTGACATCAATGACTAGAAAGCTATCAGTAGTGACCAATTCTTTGCATTCTTGTTTATTGTAACAAAGACAGAAAAAGCACAACGGGGGAAAAAAATTACAACCTAACCTAATCAAATCAGAGAATTCCAGTGAAGGGCGAAATTCTATTCCAAGAGCATCTGTTGTCAAAAGCTGACCACAGTGATATTATATCCTCACCTGTTGTTGTCGTGTCCATTACTACATTGAAGAATGATTGTCAGAGCCTACTTCGAAAAGAGGTTGGACTTCTAATTTTCCACCCCCAATTTTAAGAGAGAGCACACGGGGGGGGGGGGGAGCCG
>KK118005.1:180352-210583 GCA_000611955.2 Stegodyphus mimosarum | reverse complement strand
TTATTATATTTTGTTATATACTATAAAATTAATTGTTAATTAAATACTATAAATTAATTATTATTAGTTAATTAATATACTATAAATTAATTGTCATGATGTTCATAAATGTTTTTATTTTTAGTGAGTACTTTCACAAAAGGAGAACAGATGGTACCTGTGCTGAATTCATTTGGAGTACATTGTGCTGTATTTGGAAATCATGACTTTGGTAACTAATTTTGTGTAATGCATTGCTAAATTTTTATAATTCATTTCTAACTTTTGTAAAATATTTTTATGACTGACAATCAAACAGTTGTTAATCAGCATGCAAAAACCTGTGGTTTATGATAAGTGCTGAATACAATACAAAGTCGGAGATCTGAACTCGTCGGGGATTCTGGATTTGGGATTTTTCCGGATATTAGATCATAATTTTAAATCTAATAAATTGGCATGTAGGAATTATAAAACTAAAAATATGAAATCAGGATTTATGAAATAATGAAATATTTATGATCTAAAGGGTATCAAAATTTACAAAAAAAAAAAAAAAATAAAAAGAAGTAGAAAAGCTTAATATTTATTTGTTTACAATTCTTTGAATGTAAATTATTTAAGTTGCTTCATTTTTTTGTGTTAATACTTTCTCTTCAGTTCTATAGAGAGGCATAAATTCTTGTTCATTTACAAAGTTCCATTGTTCAAGTCCTGTAGTTGCTGTGTCGAGAATTCAATTAACTTGTCAATCAAAATTTTTTGTTTTCTATAACCTTTCTGTCACTTTCTTCACTATCGGTAGAAGTATTTTCTGTTACCATACTACTGATTTCGCCGCCCATGATTGATGATTGAAACATTGTGATTCCACATTTCATTACAAAATCCATTAATTGGAAAATTTCACCTGTGGTTTGCGATATCCAAAAGCCTTCAAAATCACAGCTATCATCTTCATCATCCTCGCTATGAAATATGGTAGCTGACCATAAGTTATGCCAAGCAATTTTTTAAAGTATATGGAAACACGGTTGGAATGCGCTTTAGCCCACTGCTTGGCGGCGATTGTTTTTGAATGAGCAATAAATGCGCCAACATGGGTAACTCCGTATATCCGCCAACATGGCTGACTGTTTGTACGTTGCCTACATTGTGCAATTCGCTGAAGTTTTTTTTAAGTTTAAAAGGAATGCTGTGCACATGGCATTTTCTTGTAATTTATTTTCGTTATTTTAGCTTATTTTGTTCATTTGTGTACGTTGCCTACATTGTGCAATTCGCAGATTTTTTTTAAAGTTAAAACGGAACGGTGTGTACTTGGTATCGTTTGTAATTTTAATGCCCTTTTAAAAAAAATTCCTTCTTTCTTCGATGCCATTTTGGTTACGTTTTTGCGGAGCGTGTCGGGAAGGTTACGTAACGGCATAAAATGTGTAAGTATTACAACATAAAATGTAAGTGATTAATTTAAACCTAACTGACAGATATTTTAATGATCATAATGTTCATCTTGTATATTATTTTATTATCTTTTTGTGGCAACAGTTTCCATACTAATTTATGCCTTAGAATTCTATGTTTTGTTTACAATAGGTTTTCGCGGAGCGCGTCGGGAAGGTTGCAATTGCAAAGACGTTTCGCAGAAACGCGCCGAATTGGCGATTTTCAAAACATCGCCAAGCAGTGGGCTAAAGCGCATTTTCACCGGAAACACGTCCTCCCATGATCTTGTGATGCTCCACAAAGCAGATTTAATGGAAAAATATTTCAAAAATTCTTGAACGTCTTGCCAATATTCAAAAAATGTAACATGGATTTTAAAAATGCGACTTTATATTTACTCTTCAGTGCGTGCACTATTTCGATATCCATAGGCTGAATAAAGGATACATTATCTTTCATTAAAACTAAATGAAATATGAGCCAAACAGTTATCTACAATCAGGACAATTTTTCCATCATCAGATAAACCAACCAAATTCAAATTTTGCCGAGTCTTGGACATGAAATGATTTTCAAACCAATCATACATTAACACTTGCTTCATCCATGCTCTTTTGTTTGCATGATATATAACAGAAAAATCTTTACTCCTTTAAATGCTCGAGGCCACGTACTTTTTCTGAGTACGAAAAGTTTAACATTTGTGCTTTCCTGCAGCATTTGCGCCTGCTAAAATTATTAGTCTAGCTTTGGAATCTTTGACACCAATTGGAGCCTTTTCTGTAGAAGTGTCCAAAGTATTTCGCGGTACGTATTGCCAGAAAAACCAGTTTGATCAATGTTGTAAATTTGTCCTGGAGATAATGTTTTACTATTAATGAGTTCAATGAATTTGTCTGCAAATAGTTCAACAGCTTCAGTATCAGCTGAAGCATTTTCAATTGAAATCTTTAATTGCCTTTTACCACTGTGAGTTTTAAATTTGATTAACCAACCTGTCAAATATGTGCACTTAGTTTTTAAGTTCATTTCTTCATAAAATATTTTGGCTTGGGCCATTAGCATTGGACCCGTCAATGGCACGCCCTTGCTGTATCTCTGTCTAACCATTCAATCATCACTTTGTCATGATCATCACATTTAGCATAATAATTTTTCTGTTATTCATTGCGAGTGGGGTGTTGGAATCCACAAAAATTCATAAATTTGCCTTTTTCTGTTATGCCATATGCAGTTGACTTTCTAATGCCATACTCCTCGCATAATTTTGAGACAGATATACCCATATCCATTTTTTGCAGCAATTCCACTTGTTTAATGGACATCGAAACATGCTTTTACATTGTAGATCCTGTTGCAACTCCAGAATTAGAAACTCCTTTCAACATAATCAAAAGTTCAAACTTTGATCCTGATGAAGCTGTGCCTAATCCTCCCTGTGGTATTCTGAAGGAACTAATGTCTCTTTACAGTATAAATTATCACTTTCCACTGCTTATTTACTAATTATTTTGTTATGCCCTCTGATTTAATTAGAAGATTTGTTTAGAATGCTATGAGTACAAATTTTCTGTTGATTTCAATCTATTACAGTTTTGTCAGCCATATCCAGCTGTAATTTTTTCCATTCAACAAATTTTAATTCTCTCGACCAACTACATAAGAATTGGGAGTGCAGATGCAAATGCAATTCTGCAGTCCTTGAACCATGTTCTTTTTCAAATGGATATTCTCTTGTCATGCCTTATGATACATATATTTTGGTGATGAGGGTAAGATCCCGTAAGTTTGAAAATAGTCCACTGCTTGCTGTTCTGTAGAAGGCAGGTACTGAATTTTAATTATTTCGTACAAAATGACAGGAAAAATACAGCAGTAACAGTTAATTTATATCCTTGTTCATAAAAACAAAATGTGGCTTATTGAGAATCAATGAGGATTGCATCAGGCAAAAAGGCAGATATTATGAGTGTGGTATGATGTCACAGTTATCCATAATTGGTGCTAAATTACAGTACTTGATAACAATTTCATGGTCAATGGGAAAACATGGGAGTTCCGTAATTACTTTTCTTTTTATGCAGGCTAATTACATGATGACAAGGTGAGATAAATTTAAAAATTTGAGGCTTTTTTACATGAAATTTTAAATTTGTAATTATGTAAAGTAGCTTAAAAAGTAATATCCATGCAGGATTTTATTTATATAATCCAGTGATATATGTATATTTATATTAAAGAAATTTAAGGCACTAATTGTATATGTTTGGAATTACCTGTTTGTCCATTTGATATATTTATTCCAGCATTATAATTTTAGCATTTATTTAATTCAATATTTATTCCTAAGAACCGTTTTATATTTGATCTATAAACAATAGCAATTCTTATTCAAATTTATTTTCCCATGGAAATCTTTTCCTTACATGATTGGTTTATGTATTTGCTATTTAATAATTTTCATTGCTGTAGATTTTGGTGTGGATATCTTGATGGATTTTGCTTCACAGACAAATTTTCCATGGCTGATAAGCAATGTTGTAGACAATGAGACTGGAAAACCTTTAGCTAATGGTCTAATAACATATGTATTAGAGAATAAAGGAAAGAGGGTAATATTTTTCTTTGCCTTTCTTTTACTTTTTTAAAGATTTTTTTTTGTTTATATACAAGTAAATACATATAGAATATATATGTATAAATATGTCTATTTATTTGTATATATATATATTTTGTAGTGCATACAAAATAAAAAGTTTTGAATCATTAAGTTAATTAGCTGTTTCATCATATTTGTAGAATAATTTTATGTTATTTAATGTAAGAAGCACAGTGACTGAACAGTAGTTTTTACTCTGTTCTTTTAAGTTGGCTAAAAGTTAAAGCTCTTTATACTATTTTATTTTCAAAGCTGCATCAAATCCAGTTCAAAATACATATGTTTTTATACTATATGTTATACAAATCATTATAGCTATGGAGTAGAAAGAATATTCTATACTATCTTTATAGTTCTTTTAATGGAATATTCTTGTGTGTATCAAGAGTTATCAAGTTGTAGAGAAGCAGATTAATATGAAGTTTAAGATTAGATGTAAAAGCAACCTTAATTTGAAACAAATTTTGAATAAAACTCTATATTGATTCTGAGGGCAGTTAGAAATAAGTCTCTTTTCTTCAGATGCAAAAGCACCCCCCCTCCAAATGTCAAAATTCTATCTAAAGGTGATGCAAAAATAGATTAGAGTTATGCTATGGCAGATTAGAGTCCCTATGAAAACAGTTACCTACATTCAAGTCCAAAAATAATGTGAACATGTGTATGAATATGGAGACAAGGGTATAAATATAAAGGACTTGTTTTTAAGGTGGATGGCCTTGAAATGGTTCCATGTCATTGGATTTGGTAGTATACAAGTGTCATTATGTTTTTAAGCTGCTGTATGAAAATATTAATATGACTTGACAATACAGCACTACAACTATTTTTTATAGAAGATATTACTGTTGAATAAATAATAGGAACTTTATGATAAATGCAATATTCTCTCTTTCCATAATTAGTTATTTTATTTTTCTAGTTTGGAATCATTGGTCTTGTTGAAGAAGAGTGGTTAGCTACTCTTTCTACCATAGAAGCAGATGAAGTGACTTACATTGATTTTGTCACTGAAGGACGAAAGCTAGCAATTCAGTTGAAGGAAAAAGTAATTCATCTCTTTGTCTTTATTTCAAAATATGGTTTGAGGAAACATGTTTGTTAAAAAAATCCACATATATTCTGAAAATATTAATATAAGTGTCATATTTATTATATTTTATTCTTTTTAAAATAAATTAATAAACCTGAAAAAACCATTAGGTTTTTTAAAGTAGGAAACATGAAGAATTAGTGATGTCTCGTTGTAGTTCAAACTCTGGACCTCCCAATTACTCGTCAGACTGCTTTTCATTTACACCATGAAGACATGTTCTAAAGACGGAAAAACCATAGTTTCTAATAAATATTTTTTGAGACAGATTTTATGTAATGTGCTCAATGCTTGTGATTGCAGAAATATACTTATGATATTTTATAACTCTTTAACATGAAATTATATTAAGAAAAATGAAAGCCATACTTCTATTATTTCTTATATTTACAAAATATAATTTTTTTTGAAGACTTATATTATTTTTCATTTCCTGATGAACTTTATGATCTCGAAATATGAAAACTTTGAGCAATCTCTCAAAAAAATCTAATTTTTGATAGGAAAATGTTGACTATGTGATTGCACTGACCCACATGAGAACACCAAATGATATCCGTCTTGCTGAAAATGTGGAAGAAATAGATTTGATCCTTGGAGGACATGACCATGTTTATGAAGTTACAAAGGTACAAGTATGAAAGTCTGATTTTTGGTTTGGATTTTATTTAAATGTGAAAATCAGCCATGTTAAAAAGACATGTTAAAAAAATTTTTTTTTTTTTTTGTTATTATCTCGAAGTTTCCATTCATCATCAAAATGTTTTTGTGCTTTTTTTTTTTTTTTTTTTGGTTTCCTAAACTTTTCAAAAATAAATATTTCAACTAAATGTCATTTTTATAAAACCAGAAAAAAACAGCTGTTTCTTTTATTATAAAATGCTATGAAAATGACTAATCATAAAGTTTTTAAATAAAAAAAGGATAATTTAAAAAATAAAACTAAATTTATGATTTTTGTTTGTTTAGAATTAAAAATATACTTTTTAAAATCAAGTACATTTAAGTTCATATATATATTTGTATATAATATTTGAAAACCCAAATAGAAAAACCTACACCGGTGATATACTAACTAGATGGCCAGAATGCATAGCTGCTACTAAGATTAACAGGTGGAAAACAAAATAGCAAATGTGTGCTTTACTAGTAAAATCATGATCTGTCTAATCTTTTTGTTCCAAGAATTTAAATACTCTCATTCATCTACTTCATTACATCCTGGCGAAGAAATGTGAGGGGAAATAAGAGAATTCAGGAAAGGTTCAAATTAATATAACCGTTAGTAAAACTAATAAGACTTGCCATGGGGACCAAAATTCCTCGTGGTAAGGAGCGTAAGTTTATGCCTGTCATTGGTAACAGCCTTGAGCACTTTACAGGTGACAGTGCGATTTACCTCAGTTCCGCTGCCAATTTTGATGGACAGCACCCACCTCGGGAGGCATGGATCTGAGGGTCTCCCATCCCTCTTTTTTCAAAACCTCTAGAAAATACTTTTGGCTTACCACATATTTAGAGTGCCCCCGTGCCACGTGGACATTATACATTGACAAACATCTATGCCTTCTCCTGCATTCGAACTGGACCCTTCGGCATGGCAGTGTTGGAGTTTTCTAACTTAAGTGTTTAAGTTTTAAGTTTAATATCAAATGAAAGTCAAAATTTGGATAACCATTCTAAATCACATGAATAAGACAAATATTGCATGAGTGTAAAAGTCTGTGACATGCATGATAAACAACATATATACTGTAAAATCTGTGTTCCAATAAACAGTAAATAGTGACCAAACACTCCAACAGAGTAATTAAATTTATGCGTTGTGGACACTTAAAATACTATTAGGTCCAGTGTTCTAAATTAAAAAGTGAAAACATTACAAGAGATGTTAAATTAAATATAGGATTTATTAAGAGATAACTGACTTAATACAAATTTTAACATAGGTGGTTTTGGTGAGGTAACAAAATAAAACAAAATTTTTCATACCGATTTTGACAATGGTAAGGGTACATGCCGATACGTGGATACAGAATCATGGCAGTAGACGTCAACAAAATTTTCTTGGTTTGCCATTTCACTTGCTTTTTATAAGGAGAGAAAAAGAAAATAATTAGTTAAGAAAATGTTTTGACATTTGCGTCACCCTCCATAGGTGCCTTCTCTCATCCATTTCTTCCGACATAGTTCGTTCTATGATAACGCAGACAGCTACTCTCGTGATACCTTCAGATAGTATTTTTTTCTCGTCGTCTGCCCACGTCTCTCTCTGTCTCTCCCCTTCGTAGCTCGCTCCAAGCCTTTTTCCTCCTTTCGCCAAATCTCGGTTGGCGATCCTAGATGGTACAAGACAGGCCAATTGCCTGGCAATCCCAGGGGGAAAAAACACACAGGAAGGTGAAGCCATGTAGATCGAACTCCTGAAATCGGCGAATAATCGCTGAACCTCCAAGGTCATCAACCTGCCAGCAGAACTAGCCTCGTCGAGGGGTCTCACTCCAGCACTGAAAAAGCCTGCGAGTAAGCAAATCACCCCGTCTCCTCGACCTTGGCGTAGGGTAAGTAACGTTGAAATTACCCTCTCTGGCAGGGTGCAGAAGTTTCCATTGATGACAGATGCTTCCCAGACCACTGTCTGGTGGGTGAAGAAATTGAAAACAAAATCATAAATCTTGATTCCCCAAAAGGCAAAGGTTTTCGAAAGAATTAAAAGATTTGTTCTTTAAATACTAATTAACATGAAACTGGAGAAAAGTACTTCAATTAAAATATAATAATCACATAGATAAATTTCTTAGGTTTTTTACAACACCAAACACGACCACCATAGTAAGAAAATAAAAAATTACTTCAATTAAAATATAATAATCATGTAGGAAAAATTTTATGTTTTCCACAACACCAAAACAAAAACCATAGTCAGAAAATATGGATCCCAAATTTAGCAGAAAAGGGGGCACATTAAAACTTAATTAAAACTTTAAACACCAACTTGTGTAAACAAAACTGTTAAGATTTCACATGAACATATTTGCTTTATAAAATATTATTCTTAATAAGATTAATAATTTTGAAGTAAAACAAGTGGCTTAACATTTCTTTATAAGGTAGCTGACTTAATTACTAATCTGAAATAGACGATTTGGACTTACACATACAACTTGCATAAATTATGTAAAATCTCAAGTTAAAGGAAATGTCCACTTATTTTAGCATCTGAAGATGCTTTCTGATGAAATAAGTTTGCAGGATTTAGTACACTAAGCTATCATAAAATGTAACTAGATCTACTAAGTGGGGTTCCTTGCAAATTCTCATGCAGGCTTCAAGATGAACACAATCAGGGAAAGGGTATAAAAGACCGTTTTATTGAGCGCGAAATATTTAACAGATGCCATGGACTTACATGCTTACACACACACAGAGAGAAAAAAACACTTGTGGTGAGAACTTAAAAGATAATGTAATACTAAAATTAAAGATTAGTACGAGACTACACAATTCAATTTAAACTATATAAACTAACAGGGACTCAAAAACCTACAGCAGGATACTAAGTTGACAGCAAAAATGTATAGCTGCTATTAAGATTAACAAGTGGTAGAAACTAACAATCATGTACTCACAGTAGCGAAATCATGCTCTGTCTTTGCTCCAACAGTTTGAATACTTTCTTTCACCTTACTTCTCTTACATTCTCGCAAGGAAACGTGAGGACTGAATAAGAGGATTTAAGAAAGGCTCACAAATTAAAATAACTATTAATAAAAATAAAGAGAAGCCCACAAGTTAATGTGTGTTTAGCTACATCTGTTTAGAAAATATATTGTAGTATTTGAATGAGAATTCTTTTAATATTAATACTGTATGTGTTAACATTAACTGTATTTCATATTATACTCCTTGTAGGAATATTTTTTTTAACTTCATAGTGTGCATTGTTTTATGGCCCAATTTTATTATTTTTCTGTTTTGATTAGAAATATGCTTTTTTGTCTGAATGCATTTGATACATTGTACACATATATAATATCTTTAAACTAAAAAAATGATAACCTAATAATTTCAATAAAAATGCAAAGAAATGTATGTAAAAATCAGATATTTTATAATTTGATGAGAAATGAGCTATTTTAATGTATCTTGGGTAATTTGCTTTAATTTTTTAAATGTAATCACGAAAAAGTTTTATGAAGGAACTTCATCTCCTCCTTTCTAACACTCATCAGCTCCTATAGTTATGCTTTTACTTCTTTCCTGCTATTGAATGAATTTTTTTCCAATTAACTAATATTTTGATAAATTATATCATAGTATCTTCTTATTCTGTATTGACACTATTGTGTGTATATATCTTTTAGATTAATGGAAAGTGTGTCATCAAAAGTGGAACTGATTTTCAACATTTCTCAAAAATAACTTTATCCTTCAATTCAAAGTCGGTAGATGTAGCTGTAGAAAAACAAGCTGTAACTAAACAATTTGAACCAGATCCTACATTGGATAATGAATTGCTCAAATATAAAGGTATATTTGGATTGGAAATTAAATTTGTAAAATATATTCTTTTATTGTGATATACTTTTTAAAAAATGTCTTTTAGTAGTAAAAATAGAACTAACAGGAAATTCTTTATTCTGTTATCTTATATATGTGTAATATATAAGATAACAAAATGTAACCTAAATTATAACCTAAATTATCCAATACATTATATATCTCATATGTAGTCATATCAGGGTTTCTCACCTTTTTTTGTCTCCTGCCCCTTTCACCATTGCTAGACCATCATGCCTCCTTTCCTTTCCAAAACTCAACATATACATGTGTTTATTTAAATTTAGATTATTTTTTAATGTGTTTTATAAATTCAGAGTTGCTAACTCTCCCAATTTAGGTAGGAGACTCTCGATTTCCGACCATTCCCCTGCCAACCTGATTTGCAACGTATTTCTCCTGACTTTCTTTTATTCTTAAAATTTCTTATGATTTTTATGTAGCTTGGATTAATACTTCGTTATTTGGATCCTCCTCAAAAAAGAAATTTTGGGCATCTCACCTGTTTTTTCTGTATATTACATAGAAAACCAAAGTAGTTTCATCAGTGAGAAATTATGGGATGCTTGTGCTTTGTGAGCACATATCCAAAAACGTCATATTCCAGCTCTCCAGTGGGCATCGAGCACCACTGCATCGATATATCTGGCATATATTAGCCAGCAAGCACAAAGCAGGATCGAGGTTGTTATTTCATTCATCTTATTGCTGACTGGTGTGAGTACACATGCTTTTGAGAAATATTGTAAGAAATTACAATCTTTTGTTTTAGTTATGTCTTCAAAAAAGGTAAAATACTTATGTACTTTTCAAAAATTGTACGCAGATGACTTTCCTTCTATTATTTCCTTGAGGAAATGTAATACATTTGCAATGTATACCGTTTGTCATTGCGTTTTTTCAATTTCGCATGGTGGAAGGGCCATTGTTCTCAAACACCTATGCACACAAAAACACAATGACAACATGAGTTCTATGAAAAAAATGAAAAATTAATTTCTTTCTGAGGAAACAAAGAACCAAACAGTTATTAATGAAGAATGTATTGTTTCCATTTAAGAATTAGTAACTGATTTTTCAGATATTAATCAGTAACTATTTAAATTCATTTCATTTTTAAAAAATATATTTTTATCAGTTAAAAATCTTTTTGTTGTTGAGAAGAATCTGATTTTTTAGTGTCACAAGTTGCCAAGTATGTGAATTAAACAAGGAAAAGCATGAAAATGTATGTAAATACCAAAATTTGTACAAAAGTAGTTTTTTATACTCATAAACTGAAATACAGGAACTGAACTTAACAGGTAAATAAAAGGCTGACCTCATTCCTTCCCTGAGGTATGAAGTTCCTTCCCTAGGGAAGATTTGCCCCCGACTGAGCACTCATGCCATTCATTATATATAGTGAAAAAAATTGAGGTTAATTTCCAGGGTTGCTTCATATTATAAACCCAGAGCTAGGCTTGGTTAGATTTTCTAAGTCAAAATAGTGGTTTTAAAAAGAAAGTTTTGGGAAAACAATAATTGCACATAAGATTTTTGTGATTGTTGATTAATCACATGTGAACACAGAATATTCACAAGGTTTAACTAAGTATTATGCAATCATGGCCCTTTTTTGTCATGCGTATACATGTGAACATGGAATGTTTTAAGCAATTCACATGGTTTAACTACTATGTACTGAATATAATGCACTCATAGTTTTTTTTTGTCATGTGCAGAATTAAGGAAACTTTGCACAGCTTTTGCTTAACTTCGCTATTGTAATAAGGTCTTACTGAGTTGGTCTTAATGTTGATTACAAGTAAAAACAATTCTGCTTAATTTAATGAGAATAGAACAGGCAAATCGACAACCTTGTATTTGGCATAAATTTTGTAAAATCTCAATCGATTTCGAGGGCAAAATGGGCCCCCCTTCATCAAACTATAAGATTAGGATTACAATGAATTTCATGTAAAGTAAATAATTGTGATCCTAATCTTATAATTTCAAAGGCTGATAAGGGTGGACAAATTGCAGTTATGGACAAACACACATACATTAATGGGGTCACAAAACTGATAAGTAAAGGCCCATACTGTTCGATCC
Organism: Stegodyphus mimosarum; assembly: GCA_000611955.2. Classification (NCBI taxonomy): domain Eukaryota; kingdom Metazoa; phylum Arthropoda; class Arachnida; order Araneae; family Eresidae; genus Stegodyphus; species Stegodyphus mimosarum. The sequence continues at coordinate 198,752 of KK118005.1, read as the reverse complement.
CTAAAGATCCCTCAACTTCTGACCTCTTAAAAGTTAAAAGAGCTGTAAAATCTTTTCATATACTTTCGACTCTGCTTAAGAAATCACTCCTTCCATGGTAACTGTGTTAGATTTTATGCTCTCCCCAAAGTTCACAAAATTGGAATTCCTTTTCGACTTATAGTTTCCAATTTAGGAACGGCATCATACCCTTTGGGCAAATATTTAGTTTTCATATTTTCTCCTTTATTTTCCAACAATATTCACACTATAAAAAATTCTTTTGAAGTCATCGATAAACTTAAAGGTATTTTCTCCCTTGCACTCCATTACGGTTTCATTTGATATTAAATCACTGGTGCCGCCATCACTGGTCACCAATCGAAGGTGCACTAAAATGCCTTGAAACTAGACTTCGAGAATTCCATTTCTCATATGTTGAAATTGAAGAGTTAATTTCCCTCATCAAAGTCTCTGTGAGTCAAGCTCACTTTGTTTTCCAAAATGAATATTTTCGCCAAATTGAAGGACTATCTATCGCTAATCCTCTCAGTCCTGCTGACATTTACATGTACTATTTTGAGGTCAAATTATTTAAAAAACTATCTTTTTGTCTATGGATTTGCTACGTAGATGACACTTTTGCTCTTTTTGATGGTGATAAGGAAGACTTATCCCAGATTTTATCTGTTATAAATTCAATTGATCCAGCCATACAGTTCGCTTTTGAGACTGAATCTGATAATACACTTCCCTTCCTTGATATTCGTATAATCTGCAATGGATCTAATTTCAGCACAACTGTTTACCATAAACCCTTTTTTGTTTGTTTACCTCCCCATGCTAAGTCATGTCATCCAGTTAAGCAAAAAATGGCTTCTTTTTACTATTATGTATTTCGATCTTTCAAAGTTTTTTCCTCAGAATCTCTTCTTGTAATGAGCTCAATTATTTAAGATCTGTTGCCCTTGACTGAGGATTTTCTCCGGTAGTCATTGATAAAGCTGATCGCAAGTTCTCATCGGGCCATCTAAGAACACATTCTGATGCTAGAAATAACATTAATAATCTTGTTGTGCTTCCATTTCATCCTTCTATCAGTTACAAAATTGCACAGATTTTAAACAAGTTTAATTTTTATGTTGTTTTCTTGCGTATAAATAAAATCCAAGGCTCGGTTCTTAAAGATTCTATTTCTGGCATTATTTCTTGGGGAATTTATAGCATATCGTGTCTGTGTGGCTGTGTGTCTGTGTTATATTGGCCAAACGAAAAGAGCATTAAAGTTTCGCATAAAGGAAGATGAATCTTAGGTCCAAAAAGAAAAAATTAACAAATTTTCAATAGCTAATCATAGTTGGAAATTCAATCAGAAGTTTGATTTTGGTTCTGCTAAAATTATCCAGAAAGCTGGTTCTATTAGGGAATTGCATTTTCTTGATGCTTTTCACATTCACAAAAACTTATCATGTTTAGACAATGACTTTAATTCCAATCCAGTCTTGCCTAATGCCTTTAAAATTCTACTAACTTAAGCCTGCATTTTTTGTGACTATTTCTGCTAACAGATGGCGCTATCGGTCTGTAGGGTATAAATATGATCGACACTCGCTTTCTCAACTTGCAGAATTTTTTTTTCTCCTGATGTCTCCTGTTTTGCCCTCGAAATTGATTTAGATTTTACAAAATTTATGGCAAATACAAGGTTGTCGATTTGCCTGTTCTATTTTTCACATTGGCGTGATTCTCTTGCATCTTTAATGACAATTTTTATACATTATGAACAAAAGTTTGATTTATATGAAACCAACTGCTAGTGAAATTTGTTGAAATCAAGCAATAGCAAGACTACCTATATGAGTAAGAGAAAAACTGGCCTGTGACATTCAGTAGAAGCATCATTGGAATAAATGGAAATGCTTTCAATTAATTTGTGAAGATTGTAATTTAGATAATATTTAATAATGGTTGGGAATCGATAGTCTTGATGTTGGATACAGTGATCTGGTTGTTGATTAATCATTAACGCTGATGAAAATACTGAAAAAATAATGAAGATAATGCCAAAGAAGGAACATCATCCTTTGGCTTACTGTGGATTGGTATGAAAAACAAACTGAGTATGTTCCAAAGGGCTTGCATATTCTGCAAACATTGCATGATTTGACAATTTCAGACAGTCCGAATTAAACCAAATAAATCTGCATAACTTCCTCTTAATAATTAGACTTACATAGAATGAATTAGAATACATAATAATATTGATTTACATTAATGTGTATTAATTTAAATTATTTTTATTAATATAATTTAAAAATAGGTAGGATGTGTAGCTTAATTCTTAGTTATTCTTAGGTAATAAAAATAAAACAGCTGAAACCCCACTTAGGATTTATAAGGTTGTTTCTTGGAAACCTTGAGTGACTCAATTTTTAATTATTTGGATAAACAATGTTCTTTATTTGTCTTGTTTTATTGTTTCAATAGTTAAAAATGTTTCTCTTAACTTGAATTTAATCATGTATTCATTAATTCAAAACTGTATTTATAATTTAATACAATGTTATTTATTGTCAGACTGCATCCAGAATAAAAACAATAAATTTGTATATTTGTTTCCTGATTAAAAGAGAAAGAAATTTGTAGATTTGTTTCTGATTAAAAAGAAAGATTCTGTAGTAGTTATATTTGTGTGCATATATATTTATATGTGTCTTACATAACCATTGCCAAAGAATAAGACAGGTGAGTTACTTGATTATGTTGAAAAATGAGAAAGAATGTAAAATTAAGTTGTGATAAAATAAATATTAATAGGAAAGGGGGAGGAAAAGCTCTTAGGGTAATTCTTAACTTAGTATCCTTCAGACCCTATAGACTGACAATTGAGTTATTGTTCTAATCTGGCATAAGATGACAATCTTAGAAAGGTTAAAATGTCCTTTTATTTGAGCTCATTAAATTAAAAGGCACCACTTACACTTCAGAGTATAATTTCGCCACTAGCAGGTTTTTAAATTAACATTCCCCCCTAAGGGTGGGCAGTAATCACTATAGCTGTTGGCCCCTACTAAGGTAGGAAGTGGTGGCCACTTTATTTTGGAAGCACCTAATAGGTGAACCACTGTTGTCTCCTGTGAGGGGACAGACAATTTGCATCCATTCCTTTTGCAGGATTCGAACTTGGGTCCTTCAGTACAGCAATCAGAGTCATTAACCACTTTCCGGTCTGGGCGGTATTTAAGGTAGCATAAGCTGAAGTTAAAGTAATGTAGAAAAAGCTACACAAAATAGACTATTTAAACTGGATCAAGTAATTAACGGTGCATATTTAAACATTGGCCAGCTAGATGGCTAAAGTTAGAATAGCATTGTCAGAACTGGCGAAGGTTGCCTGAAGCTCTAACACATTCAAACCCTTGGCTTAAATAAATAGCTACTAAATTTGCATTCTGGGGGCTATGGAAAAGTAAAGATGTTCAAATCATAATAACTGGTTAATTAACATAAAATCATAGAAAGTTATTTAGAGAATGCACTTTTATGATTTGCCTCAAGTGTTAAAATTTGGTGGCATGACTCTCTTCTTGTATGAGTTGGATAATGACTACCTTTCTAGATACAAGAAAACATTTGTTACCACTTTCTGGTTTGTTTGTGGAAGAGATATGTATTCAACTCTCAGATAACTGGGGTAGATTAACTAGCTGTGAGTAAACTGAAACTTATGTAAAAAAAAGGTTAACTTTGTTTATTGCGGAATGATGGAAAAATAACTATCTTAAACTATCAGAAAAAAAAATAATAAAAATTAAATATGAAGTACGAAAATGAGAACATTAGAGAACAAGCAAAACATGAAATTTGAGAAGTAAATGCTGAAGAAAGCATCAGTGATAGCAAAATATATCACAATATTTAGGAATAGTTTTTATCCACAAAGTACTAATTTAGCTGTGCAGAATCTGGAATATCTAAATATTTTATTAAATCACCCTTTAGAAATGAAGGGCTAAGTTGTAAAAATAAATGAAGTTTACAACTATTAATTTTTTTATGAGTAGTATAAACAAAAGCATTGTATTTCTGTTTTGAAGTCTTTCTTGCCTTTAATTTTAAATTGAAACTAATTTACATAACCAAATAACTTTATTCTTTAGATTTAAACTGCTCAGAAGTATAGGTAAATTGTTAATAGTACTTTCTGTAGTATAAAATGTAGTATAAGTTTTTATTTTTCCCTTCTTTTGTTTTTTCACTGTTGTTGAGTTGGTCATGGACTCATTTTTAATATTACCCCAGTAAACTGGGAGCTTGCTGTAACAAAATATATTATGTATTTGTAATGGTAAAATATTGGAATTTATGTTAGAATTATCAATAGATATATTTTACATTGCTAAAAGAAATTTTATTACTTTCTAATTATCTGCATCCTCCATAGAAAAATTGGAAACTCTTTGGGGAGTTTGAAGAACATTTGCAGATTTGATGCTGCATAACTTTTCACCAAGGTTATGCACAAAAGACAGTAGCCATTTTCAGAATGGCAGTGCACTAAGAATTCCATACAAGAGCAGTGAATCAATAAAATTGAAAAAGCAAGAAACATCATTAGTAAAACATATACATCATCATTTAATCAACATCATGGGATGACACTAAACTATTTTGGCTATACACTTCTTTGCTTTCTGAGTATTTTAACTTTCTGTTAGGGAAGGTGGTGGAAATATGGATAATCAGAAAATATTGATAATTCTTGTTCTTAGTTTGGTTAAATTTATGGAAACTAAAATATAGAGTTTTTGATCTCAAATTTACTTTGGTAGGAGTTGTAGAAGGAAAAATGGATGAGGTATTAGGAGAGTTTTCTGTTGATCTGGATGGAAGATTTTCTAGTATTAGAACCAAAGAAACTAATTTAGGTAATTTGGTTTACTTTTTTTTGCATATATAGTAGATTTTCAAATAATTATTTGGTAGATTTATCTTATTAATGCCATAAAAGTATTATAGCATTTTGATCATGTATTAGTATGCAAAGAAACTTTGAAATTAACATCATTTGAACCTGTAAATTTAAAACTGTGAAAAAGAAATTAATATTTTTTAACTCATTTGTACAGTAAAATTCATATTAATTGCTTTAAGTATGCAGCTTTGCATTGAATCATTGATTTTATTTAGAATCAGAAATTTAAAAGAAAATGAGCTACATGCTATCATGTCTTCTCCGATTCTGCCCCTGCATGCTGTCCTGTTATAGCATCAGTTAACAAAATAGTATTTTACGCACACAAAAGGAATTTCTCCTGTGTCTTTCTTTTTCAGTGTAGTGGGCAAATGTTTCCGTAACTGCAAGTAGTTATTGCATGCATTGAGAAATGAGTATTAGTTGCTTGCCGTTGAATTTGAAGCAATTTGAAATATTTTAGTTAAGACAGAAGCAAGTTTTCTGTTTCAAAGTTTACATTCTACTGTACAGTTAAAGTTGCCATACTTTTATTTGTGGGCTTGTTCCATATGATAACGTGTTAAGACCATAATATTATGTGAAGTATCTTTTTTAGAAATTTGAAACATGACTGAAATGAAACAGAGAGTCGATTAAAAAAGGGCTTAAAACTTAACAGGTATTTAGATTTTTATTATCCCCTGAAAAATAAAAATAATTACATAAAAAAAGAAGATAAACCTTAATGTACAGTAAATATAATATGGTAAGTAAAACTTAAAAAGATTAAATCACTCATTTCGCTAACATTGGCATTAACTGTATTAGTATATATTTTATAAGATTATACTCGGTCTAGCTTTATAACCCTAACAGACATGTAATGAGTTATTGCTGCATCTGAGATAAAATGACGAATGTTATAAAGCAACCTTTTTATTTAAACAGAAATTTGAACATAAGGGCATGAATTTGCGCTACAATAACCACAGCTTGTGGCTACACAAATAAATTAGAACAGTAAATTAAATTAAACATTGCTCAGTAGCCGAGGACCACACAATAAAATACTAAGCTGTAAGTTGGCTCAATAAATTACCGTTATTATTATTATGTGTCAGTTTAAAGTGTCAGTGGCAAGAAAATGCGATGATAAGATAGATTACAATTGCTAGAGGTGGCAAAAACTAAGCACACTGTGCTAGTGCCAGGAACTCTTTCTCTCAGTGTCGAAAAACCTTAGCTTAAATACACAGACAACTATGCATTCAGATGATGAATACAGAAAGAAAAAGTACATATTCAAATTGTAATAACTGGTTAGTTTAAAGTAAAACCATTTACAAGTTTTTATGAGGCACTGAGATGATCAATAGTTTAATAATATAATTGATTTCCTGGATGTAGTTAGAAATATATTATAGTGCAATTACAAAAAAAAAAAATAGTTATGATTCTACTTTGCTGTTTACAGACCTTACCAGAAAAAATTTCCATTTCAGATCGTATATCTGGTAAATTAAAAATTTTTGTTATGCTTTTTTTGTTATTTTATATGATACGCAATGTTTAACAGTATATTTTAACTAGCTTTCAAGTATATATATTTTTAACATCCATTCATTAACATAATTTTTTTTTTAAATTCGCTGTTTAGGAGCATGTGCCCCCAAAAAAGATTTTACTTACATTTAAAATAAAAAATAAGAACTTAGAATAGCTAACAGAAAACATATGTGATATTTATCGGTGTGATCCCAAGTATTTAATTGTATTAATAGTTTTGCATTCCATTTTATCTGAATTTGAAATAAATTGAATGTAATTTTTAGAAAAATTAAAAGTAAACTGGCAGTATTCCAGATATGTATTTTAAAAATGAAAATTTGGATCTGAAGCATTTCTTAAAAGCACACAGGTTGAGTTCTTTTCCAGTATTTATTGTTTACACATTCATTCTATTTAAATAGCATTTATATATGCATATGTTATTACTTATTAAAATAATATTAAATCTAATTTGTGATATTAAATTTTAATTTTGTATTCATTTAATTTTCCAGGAAATTTTATTTGTGATATTATGCTATCCGCTACACATTCCGATGTAGCTTTACTAAACTCGGGAACTTTGAGATCAGACCGAATTCATCCTAAGGGTCCTTTCAGAATGAGAGATTTGGTTACAATTCTGCCTATGATGGATTCACTACTGGTTATAAGTGTATCAGGTATATTGAATGATGAAAAACAAAGTTCTGTAATTAAAAGTGTTTTTAATTTTAAGAGTTATTCGAAAACTAGGAATCTTTAGAGATAAGCAGTTTGTATCTTTCATTTTTCTGAAAGTAACAAGAAGAAATCTGGGGATGTGGTGCAATTTCTGTGGCCTTAATAAATGGATCTCAAAAAATATTTGTGAAATAAAAAAAATTAAATAGGAGTGCCTTTAGAAACATCTTAAACTTTTCTGAATCAAAGCAGTGATGGTTTATCAAAATACGTAGATTATAAATTTTAGATTTTTAAAAACGTGAATTATCTTTAATGCTCATTTTTTACATTATATTCTTTAATTTATCACTGTTTTCCTTTTCTTTTTATAGTCTTCCGTATTTATTAATAATGAAACAAACATTATTAATAGTAACTAGAATAGAAATAGAAGTGTAGGCAGATTTGCAGTGCAACTGCATATGCAATAGCTATGTTCAATATAATTTTTACTCTTTCATTTCTATTAGCAATTTCATTATGATTATTATAGCAGTTTTATGTTTAAGAAAGCAGATTACAATCATTACTTCTATTGTATTTGTGTGTCATAGATTATTATTTCTTTAGCTTACTTTATCTCATCGGTATATACCAATTGTTATTGTTTAAATTGCAGTTTCACTATCTGGATGATAATCACCAAAAAACAAGCAGTTTGCAATTTTGTATTGTCACGCAATGTGTGAATTTATTCTGAAACTTTGAAATAATTCATGACTTTTAACAAAGTGTGTGATAGATGTGCGTATGTATGTGCAAGTTCAGATACCTTTAGAAGTAACAGGGTTACACCACTTCTTATTCTCTTCAACTAATAATTACTTGATCAGTAATGAGAATAATTATGGTGCCATTGTTATCTTAAATTTGTTAACATCTCTGATGCTGTTGATATTAGAAAAAATATCGTTCCATATTTCATGTCATGTTATGCATTGCTACTACAGCATTATTTAAATGGTAGGATGAGCAGATTGCTGTTGTGTTTCTTGAGGAAGAAGGCCATTAATTTATCTGTTGAATTGTAATAACACATTGCACATATTAGTTTAAAAATAATTTACATGTGTAATGACTTTTGTTTTCAATAATATATCTGTTTAATGTAATCTATAATAAAACTTAACTTTGATCATTTATATTTTTAATGCAATTGATAAAATATGCGTCTAACACTCTGTATTTTGTGTTCACTGTGTTATAGGATAATTGTTAAGTTAGCTAGAGTTCGGTGCATTTTCATACTTTATTCAAAATGAAAGTTGTGATCTTGGATAGTTGTACAATTTTTACTTATTTATCTATTATGATATTTTTCTTGGTGAGGAAAAATTTTATTCAGAAACACAGATTAAATGAAGTTTAAACTTAAATTAAAAACTGCAGCATTATATACAAAATATACATTTTGATCTAATATCATTTTTTTTAGGTGAACAGTTATATAAAGCTTTAGAAAATGGTGTCTCTCAGTATCCTAAATTAGAAGGTAGATTTCCTCAAGTAGCAGGAATTCAGTTTGCATTTGATCCAGCAAAACCACATGGACAACGAATTGATCCACAGTACATAAAAGTTGGAGATGAATACCTGGATTTTTCACAAGTATGATCCATAACTTCACAATTTGTTCTCTTTTTTAATGTGAGATTTCGTACTAATATGTTTAAGCGATTTTGCAGTTTAAAACCAAATAAAAGTTTTAATCTGCATTTTAAGATTTAAACTTTTTTTAAGAGAGAAGTGTAGTTTCATTGCCATTAATACTATTTTTTTTTATTAATTTCATGTGAAAATAATTTTTGCTTATGAAATTTTGCAGTAGGACTGCATATATATAATAACAGAACCATTAAAATGTATGCTGTGATTTCATAAAATATGCTGAAAACTTATTTAATTGATAAATATTTATGCAACTTAATAAGGCAGTGTGTAACTGTTTAAGAAGGCCCAGTTTGTTGAAAGACAAAAAAATTTAGCTGTTATGAAAACTTGCGTATGAACAGGAAGTTGTAAACTAGTGAAAATTTGAACATATCTGATAATTTTTATTTATAACAAATTAAACTTGTATAGGCAGAGTGTTAAATGAAACTGTTGAATAAAATGCACTAAATAAAATAGTTTTTGTGGCCTAAGAATTAAAAGAATTTATAAGTCTACCAGAAAATTCTGTCTATTTGGAAAATAGTGCATTTTCATACCTTTAGTAATATGTGTTGTACAATATAATTTATGTCGTTTCTTCCATCATCAACTTACCAGCATGATGTGTGAAGACCACTTTTGAAAAATGTCTTTAGAGGGGAAGAAATCAAATAGTACTTGGCTGACACTTGCTTCACTTTTGAATTTTTTCCCCTTAATAAATTTTTGCAAGGAGAGAAACGAGTGATAATCGGAGGGTTCTAAGTGTGGAAATTATGTTGGATGCAGCAGAATTTCCCAGCTTAGCTCTGCGATTTTCTGACAGTTCATGCAGCATGTGCTTTGGTATTAACAGGATACAATATGATGTGCTTTCTATTAAACAGCGCCAGCAACTTTTCTTTGACTGCTTTGTTTAAATCCTCCATTTGCTGATAGTATCTCTTTGAATTGTGTCTATCTTAAGATTTGAAAAGCTCATAATATATTGGTCTTTAAATGTTCCACCATATACACTTTCTCTTATTAAAGCTCAGACTCGGCTTAGAGGTGGAGTGGGCAGGTTATCTGGGCTCACAGTGTGCTATCTTCCTAAAGATGTTTTCATAGGTAATCCACTTTTCATCCCCAGCTATCATCTGGTCCAAAAAGGATTATTTTTTTTCCAAGTAAGCAGAGATGTGCATATGATGAGTCATCCTTAAAATTTTTCTCGCTTAACTCATGAGGCAGGTATCTGGAATACTTATAGCCTAGTTCTAGCTTCCAAATATGGTCCAAAATGGTTTCTTGAGCTAAATTAAGTTTTCCTGTAATCTCCATTGTTGTCAGAAAAGGATCTTGCCCTATCACGATCTTGACAATATTGTCATTGATCACAGATGGTCGCTCAGGCGTGGCTTATCATTAAGGTCAAAATCACTTGCTTCAAATTTTTCAAACCATATAATGCACATTCTGTCTGAAATACATCTTCACTGTAAAATGTCACTAAATTTTGACACACATTTTTTGTTGTTGGAATTCATACAAAATATATTGTCATAAATGAACTTTATCAGTAGGCATGTTTACACGATCGTTCTCAATAATGATATGAGATATTTTTGTTTCAGTAAATTTAGAAGAACATGTGTTTATAAATACAGTGTTTAGGAGAGACAATCTTATATGTTTCACATGAACACATGCATTTATATTGAAACTTGAAATAACATTATTGAACAGAACTTTCTGATAGATCTTATATTAAGCTAAACAAAAGGAGAAAGAGGTTAAGTGAATATTTACTTATTGTTAAAGTAACAGTTAATTTAAAATTGAGTCAAAGTAATCTTCTTGGTTTCTTTATAAATTGTTTTAGAACACTCTTCTTTTCTGAAGTTGCTTCATCAAAGAGGTTTCTTATTAGTTCATTTATTTGGAAATTGTATCACTTCTTTTTCTTACCAATATTTTCATATTGTTTTATGTAATTACACGTGTTAGTACTTTCTGCTGTTCACTGTCTTCAATTAAATCATTATTTGCATTGAAAAAATCTTTAAAGTTTACCTCCTGATATAAAAAATATATTATTTGTAGCAATACTTTTTTGCTGTACAACTAATATTGCTTCTTAAAGTAAACATTTAATGGTGTTTTTATTTTCATTGTTTGAATGACTTCTAAGATTATCATTTTGAAATGATTTCTCTATGATTTTTTTTAAATATTTCTGCTATCTTGCTTGGAATACTTGTCAGCATTTGCAAGGTATTGGTTTGACATTTTTCTTGGTGGGTTTTCTAAGTCCACAAGGGTGAAATTAGGAAGTTATTTGCTTGTTAAACTAATTGTCTGGAACATGAAAGATTATTGTTTCTTGTCTTTATGTAGCAAATTTAATATATATGTCCATACTTTTTCTGGATGTTTAATTGCCAGTTGTAATAGAAAATGTATTTTTCAGATAGTATGTGAATATGAATTCATAGTCTGTTTTTGAAGTGCTTTGCTTATGAATAAAATATGCAGTGCAGCTTTAGAATGTAATATGTGTTTCACTATAACATGCCCCGCTTTAATATTTTTGGCACCTTAGACAGTCACTGCAGCTAACATCCATATGAATTTAAAATATTAATATTTCAAATCAAAATATACTTTTATTTAGTTAATTAAAAATATAATACTTTTAACATTTGCAGGCTGAAATTACAACTTGAATCTCAACATTCTCTTCTAGGCAGCATTTACACTCTTGCTTTCTAGCAGAGGATGTCCTTTTGATGCCTTTCAATACAGTGCCTCATGTCACAAAACAGAAAATTGGGGGGAGAGGGATAATAAATAAATTTTTTTTTTTAAATCTGAAATGTTTCAGATTTTAAATTACATCTAAAGAGGCGTTTTTTTAACATTCTGTGAGTTACATTTATTTATTAAATATCATGTTCTTCATATTTAAACCATAAAATTCAGTTCAACAGCAATATTGCAAAATAATTTTTAAATGAGCATATCTTTAGAATTTCCAATTCATAGTTCCGTGCGCTGGAGATAAAAAGGTTCCCCCCCCTTCCATAGAGTGTTGCCATTGCTCACTTTTAAATCATTGAATTTATTAATCAGAAATTCGTGAAAGTTTTACAGCATATGAAATCGATAATAAAACAAAGTCCAAATTCCAAATTTGGGCTTCCAGATGCCCATATTCTGGTGGAAATATACGTTATTCAAAATTGGATGGCTCTAGGTATCGCAGTTTTATCACAATGCGAGAAACATATATACATTTATGCAGATTCTTCATTATTTAATTTCTTTAAATATAATACAGGGCGATAATGTTTGGTGGCAACAATTTGAAAAGTGAATCGGACATTTATAATGAATCAACACAAAATGCCAGAACAAAAACAATAGTCCTTCAGGGACAAAGCTCCTTCATGTCTGCTTAATGAGCCACCATGTGCAATTATCATCCAGCTGTTTTGTTTACCATATTTTCCTAGTTAGTCCATCATTCTTCAATCAGTACTCATATTAATGTCCATTGGAACCAATTCAAAATAATAGCATACATAAAAGATGCCGTCTAAATATACCTGGTGGAAAACTATGACTATATTGATATTGTACACCACTAATTGCTGTTGCAGCTATCATGAAAATAACACAACTCTGTGAGCTTCATAAGACGGAATTATCTTTGATGTTTCTGTACTTTAATTTTTTCCAGTATTATTTACTTTTGACAGAACGAAGGACTTCAATATTTCTTACTTAAACTTGACCTTAAAAAAGTTTTTATCAGTTTCAACTTAGAAACAGTCCTCTCTGCTGTAGGTCCTGATACCATTATTGTCAAAAACTTTGTAGGGTGAACTTCTCTTTAACTTGTTATGATTATCTATGAGTGTAAGAAGCAAATTCCTTTGGTACTTTTTTGCCACTTTGGAAGTGAAATCCTAAAAGCTGAACAGTTCTATAGTTATCTTTCCAGGGTTAATATCAAGGTTAAGACTAATGGCTGCTTACTATATCCTAAATTGTTGTTTGTGTTAAAGTGTATTAGAAAAATGTTTGTAACTTCCCATTAATGAACTCCTATTCAGTATTCTCATTGGCTGACCTACTCATATCACTGCTTAAATAATTCATATTCTATTAGTGGATTAAAGAAATAATTTTAAAATTGCTTTCCTGGATCTATCAGAACTTCACCTGTATGTCTATAATCAAGCATTCATTTGTTTCATCCATTTCTAATACTTTTTATTGCAGGCTACAGTAGAAAACGAAATTAACTATAGAAGCAGGGCTGCAAAGTAAAATTAAAAGTGCTAATATAAAATGTGCTTTTTAAATGAAAATGTAAAATATTGACATGAAAGCTTAGAAACAAATTTCCTTGCCAAATAACAATAACAATAAGTTTAGTCAAAAGCTGAACTTAGACTGATGAAACTATAAAGATGAGATGGAAGAAACAATGCCATCTTTAAAGAAATAAATAGTTGGAGCTTGCACTTATCAGCTTTCATTCATTGTACCCATACAACAGAGAGAGAAGTATTTAGTTAATGTCCTCAATAAATGGGTGCTTTAGGCAACTGTCTGTGTCACTCATGCCTTGAGCCAGGCATACAAGAGCAACTTTTATAATGTATTTTGACTTCTTTTTCATAAAGTTGCACAACTGCAATCATGTCATAATAATTTAACGTATAAGGTATTTCTCCCATCTTCTTGGCATGTCTTCAGGGTGTAGTGGTTAGCACACTCGACGTGTAACCGAGAGATCCGTGATTCGATCGTTGCTCATTTTTCATTCTTCTACTTCCAAAAAATCCTAATGACTCTACAAACATTTTTGTACTGTTTTATGGTACTTTTGTTTCCATACTGTATTATCATGGGTAACAGAAACATGATTTCGTGACTTGATTAAAGAAGTCTTCATTTAGTAAAATACAGGGCCAGTTTTGGTGAACCTAGGTGTTTTTCTAGGGGCATCAAGATAGAGGAATTTTCTTACTCATAAACAAACAAAAAGTAGACCATTAATTTTTAGACTTTTTAATTGTGGCAAAATCTTGTTTGGTTTAATTTGAATTAAATGTTACTTGAATATTATGAATCGCATAATTAGAATTAAGTCTCCTTATGTATAGTTGTATACTTTCATAGGGTGAACTTCTTATAATATGAGTGTATAACAGTATACAGAGGCTGTTTTCACATTTTTAGATGATTTTCATTGTATTTACAGAAATATTTTACCTAAAATTTTTGTGTTTTAAAAATTCTGTTTGATAACCATTATTCCTCACTATCTTTCTATACCATAATTTCGAAGATAATAAAGCATTGTTTAGTATCGAAAGAGGTATTTTATCCCATTCCTCTCGAACAGCTTTCCAAAGTTCAAGAAGGGCTGTAGGTCAACATTTGGAAAATTCACTTTTTAAAAGTCCAAAAGTGCAAAAAATCAGTGGATTTTACATCAGGAGATTTAGCAGGGATATGAGTGAAGGATATGGCCTTGATACACATTTCTTCTTCCATTTTTCCAGGCAATTAACATTAGATTTTGACATGTGGTTGCTTGTTTTGTCTTCATGCAGTTCTACTAATTGATGACAGTATGGCTAAAGAGAAAGTATTTCATATTTGAAAACTGCATATAAAATATGTTTCTCATAATCTGTGGAGTTGATCTTAACAGTTTCCTGCACTCTTTTTAATTTTTATTTGTCGTTATATCAAAAGCTGGCAACAATCATAAATCCCTTTGAAAAGCTTTCTTTAGATACTTTGAACCATCTTCTAAGATTTTTTTCTTCTGTTTGATGATAATAAATGGATCTATTTTACTGTGATCATTTAAATGCATGCAAGATTCATCTACTGTGACATTTTCCCATTTTTGTCCGAATAATTGTTTCTCATAGCGAATTCTGCAGTGCGTTCTGCTTTCAGCGATATGCAGTGGAGAAAGACGATGCACATTAAGTTTTTTCACCTTTTTAAGATTAAAATCAGCATTAATCACTTTCTTTGCAGTTGACACAGAGTATTTTATTGATTATGCAACTTTCTTCTGACTTTGCAGATTTTCTTTTAACATTAAACTTCTTCCATTTGCATCGAAACATTCCCTTTTTTTCCTTGGGTATGTATTTTGAACAATTTTTCTCCTTGAAGCCAAACTTTGAGGTTTTTTTCTTTCTTATTGACAATACTATCTATCGTTCCTTTAGATACTGGAAAAATCATGGTTTTCAAAGCAATTTTTTAAAAACTAAATAGGCATAGTTTTCTTCAGAAAGAGCACAAACATAGCCTTCTGTCCGTTGCTTCTTTAAAAGTGCCATTTGCATAAAAAAAAATTATGAAGATGATAATTTACACTTTCAAAAATATTGTCCAAATTTTTAAAAAAATTTCCAAGCAAGCAGTTTTTTTATAGTAAAGCAAAGTCATCTAAAAATGTGCAAACAGCCTCTGTACAATAAGACTTTATTGTATAAGCCTTATTTCTTACTTTATAAGCCTTACTGTATATCTTATGGTATGGTTTGTTGTAATACTCATGATTAAAAAAAATTTTTGACTTTTGTGAATGGCAAGTTGCCCTCGCATGTTTTGCCATAATCAAATAAACCTAGAGAGATGATATTTAGAACCAGTGTTTATTTATTCTGAAGAATATTGGTCAATTTCAGATATGATTATTCAGGGAGGCAATCACTATGAAAGAGTTCAATGTGTAGTATCGTATGTATATATATTAAAATCAAAGTATAATCTAAGCAAATTCAGATATCATACTCAGTTTGGAATAATGACTAGACAAAAAGAAAAAAATAACAAAATTGCTAACTCCAATAGCTAGTGTAAAAAATAAACACTTACAAAATGAGAGCTGAAATTCACAGACAAAAACAAAATTCGTATAAATTCACAATCATTGTTCTACATTATTGCAAGTAGTAAATTAACATATTATTCCAATCTGCAATTGGTTAACTATTATGGTAGCTTCTTCTTCATTTTTAAATACAATATGTAAGCACACAATTTTACAAAAGGGTAGAAATTCTGCAAATTTCATGAATTCCAATACTTCCATATTCTGTAGATTTGTTTCTAATTGTTCTTTTTTTATTGTCATTTATGAATTTATTATTGCCAGTTATCGTGTTCTTTTTTTTATTGCCATTTGTACCAGTTTCTTTGATCATACAGATGTTTTCCTGTAGTAAAATTCTACTCACATGATTTCTTATGACGTCCATTGTGTGGATGCAGAACAAGAATGCTTTGGAACTGAGTCTTTATTCTTATGTGATAAACATCTGAAAAGGATGTTTGTGTTATTGGCTTTTAATCCAGTCCTACTAATACTAAAGTTGTACTGAGATTGCAATTCAAATAGTGAACTGACAGCATTGGTTGGAAAGCTAGCTTTAGACAGATATTTCATAATTAATGTAGACATTTATATTATGCTATTTTAATATGCATTTTGAATATTTTAAAGATTAATTTAAAGCTTCTTTCCTTTCTTTCTTTCTTTCTTTTTTTTTTTTTTTTAAGAATTACAGGTTAGTTACAAAATCTTATCTGTGTCAAGGAAAAGATGGTTATGATTGCTTAAAAAATAGTAAAACATTGGTAAGTTTATTAGTTTTGTAATGAAAAAATACATTTGGTATGTTCTGTGATGATGATCTTGTGTCAATATAAATTTCAACTGTTTCGTTACTTAGCTCACTGAAGAAGAGTGCCCAGAGTTGTGCACAATTGTTCAAAATCATTTCCATGCCATTAAAGTTTTGACGGGTGCTATAGGTAATAGAACAAAGCACAGACAGAGCCTTATTTGCTTATCAAGAAGGTATTATTTTATTATTTATTGAAATTAATGTCATTGTTTTAAGTTACATTAAATGAAGGGTGACCAAATAGTTTCCATTTAAATGCTTTCTGCTGAATTAGTTCATGTACTTTATGGTAGTTAAATTAGTTAACTGTATTTTATGACATTTTCTGTTTTAATGCATAATGCAGTTTTCAAAGGTATCATGATGAATGCTGGGTGACAAAGTATTCTTTCAAAAGAAATGCTATTCAAATAAATAAAATTAAATTTAGGGAAAAAATATATGAATAAACATGTTTAAAGTACATAATACAAATAAATCAATAAATTTTTTTAAAATAACGATTTGGAGAATTCAGCCACACAACTCAAATAATTAAAATGAAATATAAAAATAAAAAAGGTATAAAAATATAATATGAAGTAAAAATATGTTAAAGAAACACTATATTTTTTTTCCTCCTTGTGCAGAATGAAAGAAAAATTGAAACAGGTTTCCATAAACTGAGAAGTTTGCTAAGTGAATTATTCTTGGCACAAAGTAAAAAATGTGCATCAAGGTAAATTTCTGAATTATGGATTAAATTTCACATGAATTTTTTCAAAATTTGGTTTTTAGGCATAATTTGAGTTGTACAATCAAAATATGAAAAAAAATTGCCATGTCATTTCAGAAAAAGTCTGACTTTATGTCAAAATATGTATGGTACAACAATGCTATATATAAATTTAATATATATTCTAAGTCGTGCTTTTGAGACATGAAAAACACAAGCTGAATTTCATCAATCTACCCTGTGGAACAGGAGATATAGAACTGTCCCCTCTCTTTTTTTTGACTCAGTGTACATTCAGTGCCATGCAAATTTGTGAACCAAGCACATGAAAGTACTTATCAAGCAGCTATGCAAATGATCAAAAATATACCATGATCATGAATTGAATAATGCTATCAGAACACATTGGACTTTGTTCTCTTTGATGCATAAGAAAGATATACTGAGACATTTTGCCTATAATTATTTGTTGCAAAGACATGCTATTACTTGGTATGACATTACATCACCATTGACAGCATTATGACCAGCTGTCAATTATTATGTCTGACAGCATTATGACCAGCTGTCAGAGTTTGAGAGGTAAAGAATCATTGAATAGAGGAATCTAGGAGGATAGCTTGGTTATTACAATAGTTCACCATATAGGCCATTCTGACTTTACTGTGAGGAGGTATTGAAACCAGTGGATGACAGAGAGATCACATACATATTAGCCAAGCACAGTACACCCTCAGCAGACCAATAGCAGAGAGGACTGTCACATCATTTGGCATGCACACATGGTTTGTCTACCATCCAGACATAGGCAACAGTTTCAAGTTTGTCTGTACTATTGCGAGGTAACTGACTGAAAGATATTTGGTATCACAATGTCCTTTATATGTGGTGCCAACAACACCCACCCACTGGTGCATCTGTTTGGCATGAATGCTTCAATTATCCTTTTGCTTTACTGCAGCTGACTACTTCCACAGTTGATGTAATGGTATGAGTGCTGTTGTATACGACACTCAACTAATTTTAATATTGCTGCATAACAGCCTAGTGTTACATTCATGACATCCTTCAGCTATATGTGTTGCCACTCATGGCAGTCCCAGGAGG
>KK118005.1:138201-180318 GCA_000611955.2 Stegodyphus mimosarum | reverse complement strand
TACACAGAATGTCACATAAATGCCTCTACCATATTACCACCCTCTTCTGACCTGCCCAATCAATAGGTTTGTCATACTTCAACATCTCTTGGATCACTTAGAATAATGAGTTGCCTTGGAGTTTGGTCAAATTAGAGGCACACTTTCAGTAACTGTGGAATGAGATAATACAGGACACTTATTAGGACCTGTAGCTCATTGCCATATTGCATCATGTATTCATGCTAGAGGTGGTCCAGCAGGGTACTAGAAGCTCCATTTGTTTGTAGTTTCTCCTTTAATAAAGTATCCTTTTGCTTTGATTTTATAATCCTTATTTATTGTACACAGATTTTTGTGACAATGAGTGTGTATAAATTAAATAAATTAGAAATGTTTTATGATTTTGGGCATAGGAACAAAATACCATAGATTCTGTAAAATATAAATTTATTCAGAGAAATAATAAACAATGATGTCATCACCTTTTATTATCATAATGTCATTTTCTAGCTTTTGAGTCAAAAAACATCTTCACAGCATTCCACAGTGGTTTTTCATACATTCTAAATGTTTGTTGACAGCATTTGTTTCGCCAATGTTGCAGTTGTGTTTTATTTGTGTTAAATGTTGTTACCTCCAGACATATTTGACTGTTCTCCTCGAAGTGTCATAATGAATAGTTATTGGTCTGCCACTGAACTGTTTGTCTCCCAGAGACATGTTTTCACTCTGAAATATTGCAAACCAATGCAATGCATCTTGTCATTCTCTGCATTATGCTAAATGCTTGACAGACACAATTGATTGCATTTGCTGATGATGTATCCATTTGAGATTGATAAAGCAAGCAAACTGATTTACCTGCTGTTATATCTCTATTTGTTGAACTAAAAAGCTATTTTATGACTAATTGTGCACACATTCCAAGCTATATAATCATTTGAGGTTGTAACTGTGGCAGACACTAACAATGCCATCTCTGCAGCTGTAGAGAATTATGACATGCTCATAGCATATCCAAAATAAAAAATTTAAAAAAATCAAAAACGAAACTTGTGTCGATACACGGTGTACATAATTTTGTATAAATCCCATTGAAATGGTCATTATATATTTTGTTTTCATATTACGTATGCATTCATATTTTCTTATTTAGGCATAGTGCTGTGAAGATTCTTGAAGAAGTTGGCAGATTCCAAGTACACAAATCAGAGGCTCGACAAACAGCCGTTGATTCTCATCTTCCTGTGCCTCCAATTGTTGAAGAAATCGAGAGAGATCAGTGCAAATTGGAACCAAAAGTTGAAGGTCGAATATTAGTTATGACTGAAAAAGTTAGTATGATTAGCTTGATAGCACCCATATTTGTTCTTATGAAATCAGAATATTAGTATTAACACTGCCTGAATTCAGTGCTAAAGCTATATTGATCATGAGAGTTTAAAATTTTTTTCGGGCCCACCAGCGGCCGACCGGTAAAGATGCTGAACACTGATAGTTCGGTCCGAGGTTCGAACCCTGCGAACGGGCTGGCTGCAGGGGCGTTTTCGTGGTTTTCCTCATGTGTAACGTGTATACGAGCCAGTTTCCCTTAGAAAGTCCTCCACGAAGGCATCCCTCCGTTTAGGCAGATAGCCCTCGTGTGCTTTGCCATAATTGAATTGAATAACCTAACGTAAAATTTTTTTCTTTTTAAAAAAATTGTGTAACTGTATTGTGCTTAATTTTCTTTATCACAGGTTGAAATTTTTTTTTATTCAAGCATTTTTTTTCCCTGCACAGAAATTAAATAGTATACCATTTCTTGCAGATTTCATCCTCTGCATATTACTTTTACCATAATAGTGTTTAAAAGTTTTGTTTAAAGTAATATTTTGACATGTTTGATGACTTGTAAAGACTAACAAAAGTTGCACCTTAATCGGGTGATGGTCTGTCTGTATAATCAAGTTTTGCTTCTTAATTAACAGTCATGAATACAAATTTATTGTCATGTATTTTTTGAAGTGGTGTCCCTTCTGGTAAGGTGTGCAGAGCACAAGCTGAATATCCATCCAGGGTGGCCGTGTAAAGAGGTTATTTATAATGAAATAATTATATTTGATTACGTGAATGATAATTCTCAACATGGTAATGAAATTTTCTAACTGAAAAAAAAAGTTTTATTACCATGTGAAGAATTCGCATTAAGTAATCAAATATAATCTAAACTATATGCTTTAAGTTAAGATTATGTTTTATAAGTAACTAGCCGCTATGCGGCCAGCCTTCGTCTGGCTTTTAAACGTACCGAAAAAATGCCTAAAAGACACACCTTCGACCGATAGCCCCGTAAGTTCTTCCAACTATTTTTTCTTTTAAGAATAAAACCCTCCCTTGCATACGTCCCTGATGTATTACCAGAAAAACATATACATTAAAACACAATTTATATCCCCCTCCTTAACCACCACCATAACTACATAAGATATTGTCTAAAAATTCTACAATACTGTAAATAACTCCATTTCTGATAAGTCAAAATTTTTTAAACATTTTCTTACTTGATAGTTTGAGTCATTCTTTTTCTGAAATTTTGAAATGTTATGATACTTTAGGTAATCTTCTGAGAAAATGTGTCAGCAGTCATATCGCAGCCATTTAATTTGTTAGTAATATTTTATCTTATATTTTCAGGAGAAAAAAATTACAATGAAATAAGCAATATCCCTTAATACAAATATTAATTATCCTAATAAAAAATGAACCATGTTTCCGTTGAAAAAAATCATGCAAAACTTTTCAGAAACGCAAAAAACAAAAAATTCCGCGCAGAATTTTACTCTGCAGAACGAGTTTATCAAAAAAGAAATCAATAAAAAGCAGAGCACCATTTTGAGCAGAGCACCCATGTAGTGCAACTGATCTGAGTACTCCTTGAACAGTTTTAAGTAAAACTGGAAGTAGAAAACTTTTCAGTAAATTCGGTAAAAATCTTTAAAACACTCAAACATGGATCACGTTGAGTCCTCATTGCCAGACAATCTCTTCTTTATTTGGGATCTGATTTTCTTTTTTAAAGGATTTTATCACACACTGCACCGTAGAAAAGATAAATTTCTTAATCTAGCGATATACCTAATTGAATTTGCAACTTTATGATGAAAAATGATCAATTTTTGAATGCTGTTTGTTGTTTCATTATGCCTATGAGCTGTTTTGGAATGTTAACTAAAATATAACGAAGTAAGCAAGCAAAAATAAATCCAAAAAATTTTTTAAATGTCACCAAAATTCAAAAATTCAAAAAAAATTTTTTTTTTAAAGTGGTAGACGGTAATTTTATCTATGAAACTTTAGGAAATTGTTTCGATGTATGATCACTTTTGTGTAATGTCTTAACTATGCTTCCTTTACATTTTCAATTTTAGAAAAAGAAAATAAGTCAGCATTAAAAATAAAAAAGTTTGGTTTTTATTCAAAGTCATTTGGAGATGATATAAAAAAATATAGAGCTTTTATATTCAAATTCGGTTTTGGGTTACAGCACTTTTTCTGCAAATTCTTAAAGTCTCTGAACACTTTCGTGAGACACTGTATATTCTATGACAACTTACAGTGGCTATAATAGATCTATTCATATATATTTTTATGTCACTTATATGTATACTTTTCTATTTATGTATATTTAATATAGCTATATCTTTTACATTTTTCTTTTTAGGTTCGTTTGGAATTAGAAACGCAAAAAGAAAAGTACTGCAATTGTGAAAATAAAATTAATTTTGGTGAACAAGTAATGATCTGTGATAAATGTTAAGTTTCAGGTATTTTAATATTAGATGGTATAAAAAATATATATTTCAGCACAAACATTTTTATTCATTATGTGGTTGCAAAGTATTGACTTTTGAGCTATGTTGTGCACGGAAATATTGGTACTGATTCCTTTAAAAAACGTAATTATTTACTGCTTTCTGAAGTAATTTACTAGTCTTTGTAACATATTTGACTTTTTTTTTCTTTTTAAACTTGCTTTTGTGGATGTTTTAAGTGTTCAAGATACCAAAGAAACAAAGTATATTTAGTCAATAAGTGTAAATAAAAGCCGCTGTTACTAGCAGTTACTAAAGTTCATGCTGATAATGGAAATGACATGATAAACAGCAATTATCAGTGGTTTTGGTGTATTTTCAGAAAATAATTTAAAAAGGTGATTGTCATTCTTTTTACTTGAGTGAATGGTTACAACGGGCAGTAGATATTTAATAAAGATTTACTCTATTTTTGTAGTATTCTAACTGGCAATATTTAATATGTTAATTGTGTATCTTGTTAGATATATTAGTGGATTTATATATATATATATTAGTTGTCAAAATTTTACAAGGTAATTTCCTTTATAAAAATAAACTTCCTAAAAATTATAAGCATAGATTTCTGTGTAGTGGTATATACATTCCTTGCATTTACATTTCAGATAATATTTGTGTCAAAAGTAATGAAGAAGATTCTATTTCTCCTTTCCCCCAAACCTTTACATTTTTGCACTTTCTGTATTTATGTTTTATTGATAGTAGAATTATTCCATTTGTTATTAAAAAAAAATTCTGTAATTTTAAGGAACTGTTTTTAATGTACCAGGCTGTTGCCAATCATTGTCTATTAAATGCACAATCTGCCCATGTGTAATATTTTACATGTTATTTATTAACAATGTGTAGAAGAATAGTTTGTCTTTTAGTGTTTATTTTTGAAATTTAGTATTATACTAAACTTATTTTATGATGCTTTTATTTCAATTTATGTTTAATATAGAATAATAAATTAAAAATAAAACTATTTTATCATATTAGTATAAGTATTATATAATGCTATTTTTTTTCAAAAGTTATATTATAGCATTTTCCAAATGTGCATGTTTTAAATTTATGCATAGTGTAATTTTTAAAAATTTTCCTGTTATATAGTTTTTGGCTTTCATAATTGTGATTTTAAACTTCTGATTTTTTTATAAATTTAATTTCATATACATTTGTTAATTTTTAGTTGAAATTCTTTTACCCTCTTTGGATCAAAAATTATAGTTAAGCAATGCAAATTGAATTTGAGTTGTAAAATGCAAATTTCTTATAGTATTTAAAATCCACCTTAAGCAGATGTCATTTGTTAATTGGATCTTATGTGCTTTAGGTGAATATGCAATAATGTAACATAACTGTTCCAAAGAAAACAAAAGATAACTAACTGTAAGGAACTTTTGGGTTTTCTTTGGAAATTCATGCAGGAATTTGGAGGTTTTATGATTTAACATAAATGAAGCATAATGTGGAACATGCTGAAATGATTTAAATCATTGCCTGCCTTTTTATGCATTATTAAATATTTACTTTTCATTTTTATGAATTTTAAACAAAAAATCGGCAGTATAACATTTAAATTGTAATATATTAGTCTTTATTTGTAACTATGTCTTTTAAATGAAGATTTTGAATGTATAAATTATTTTTTCAGTTTAAATTGTTATTCCTGTAATTTTTTTATTATTTATAAAATATGTGTATGTAAATACTGAGATAAATTATTCAAACTTCATTTGCCCCTTTTTCCCCCTCCCAAAAAAAAAAGAATGAAAAACTTAAAATTCTAGTATAATTGTTTATATAAGTGTAGAAGGTTTAAAACTAAATTATGAGTGAAATTTTACGAAAATGTGCTGAATTTCAAGTATTAAATACATTTAAATATCTAATTTACTTATATCATATGGAAGTTAAAAACATATGCTGCAAATGCTCACAAAAATCAAATCAAAATGATCAGTTGGAGGTATTATAATTTAAATTATAGCAGTCAGACATATTATTATTATTGATTTGAAAGCTAAATCGAAGATTTTAGTGCCACATATGACAATATTGTGGAAACTGGTCACATGAAAGATAAATTAAAGAACTTGCATGTCATGCAGTGGTAGTGGTTGCTAAGTTTGAATGATAAATGATCTGATAGCGTGACATAATGTGTTATTTCCCTCAAAAAATAAATGATAACTGGATATGGTTATCTTTTGATAACTTCAACATTCATAAAGTATGAACAACAAGTAAACAGTTTATAAAAAGTACTGATATTGTTAGCTAACAACTAGCTGATGGTTAGAAAATGTTGCAATTTAGTGTTTTTAAACACTTACTTGTCACAGAGATGAGTGTAGAAAGATTTCAAGGAGAAAATTTATGCCCTTATAAAATTAAGTTACAAATAACCATATTTACTCTCATAAAAAGTAGAACTGTTTTTAGAAATTCATATTAATGCTTTAGGATAGTGATAATTGTTTTACAGTTTCACTTTTAATACAAGTACATTGAAGGGATAAATATTTTCTTTTCACATCTTTATATGGGATTTTCATGTATAAATACTAAAATATGCTCAGTTTTAAAGACAAAATGTTGAAATGGCAATCTTGTGTTTTATTGAATCAATTAATTATTTTTATAGCACTTATATTTATTGCTATTTAGAAGTAAGCAAATATTGAAACTTAATAACACATATATACTTGTTCCTATTAATACTCATATGGTTGTTAAGCTTTTTCCCCCCTTGTTTGTTTATGAATCTCATATATCTACTTAATTTTTGTATTGTAAAGTGCCTTTTAATGCAGGGATCATGATGTGTTCTCTCTAGTCTTAGGTTTACATCAATTGCATTATTTATTTATTATATTGTCTCTGAATGTAGCTTAATATTAGGTTAAATATTAATTTCTTGCTCAATTAAAAATACCTTTTAAAGCAATAAAATCACCCATATTCTCTTATCTTTCAAACTATATATAGCAAATAAAGTACTGTAGTATGCAGTATTCATGTTTATACTATGCTGTAATGTCTGTTAGTTCATTTGTGAAAATGACATTGTATAGAAGTAATTAATTGTATATTTATAAATTTTATGATGGCTTATTTCTGTTAAAAAGATTGAATCAAAATTGGTGGCATATTATTGACATCATGGGAAAACCACAAATTTAATATACAGTAACTGTTTTGGGGAAGTGCATCTTAGTACTTTATAAATATCTAAGTACATTTTAGGGAACATTTTAGAAAAAATCAGTATATCATTTTTAATTCTTTCACTTACATCTTCCTCTAAAAAAAAAAAAAAAAAAAAAAAATTGTGGTTTTGGTATGGTGCTGTAATATGCACGGTATTAAAACTTATTCTTAATTATATAAGACACGAATTCTGAAGAATCATTATTTACATTTGTAAATAATTATTCATGAATGTTTTTAAATTTTATAGGTTCTATAAAAATAACCGGTGATGTTCATACATAGTACTTACTTGAAATGTAGTGTTTCCATTATATTTAAGGAGCTTATATTTACCAAACTATTTTGCAATAGAAAATGTTAATTTTTATTATATATATTATGGATTGTTGATGCTGAAAGTTAAACATGAATAAAATTGCATTGATATGTTTGTATTTAAAATTTGTGCAAAAACTTTCACATAATGTCATCTGGCAAAATACTGTTTGTTTTCATCCCATACTTTTTTTAAAAAGAAAGCTTATAGCACCCTATCTAACAGCCCCAAAGCTGAAAGTGAATTTGTCATATTTGTTCTTACGGATAAAAAAAAATGCTAGATGTGAAAGACTCATTTCTTTAACTATTGATCTTAAGCAATTTTATACTGCTACTGTATATACACTGAAGAGCCAAAACCTACTCAATGTGCTAATAATAATAACTCAATGCCACCTACTCAATAATGTGCAACCTTCGGCTTGCAAAGTAACTGCAATGCTGCTGCTTCATGACATCCCAAATATACTCTATTGGGTTAAGATCCCAAGAGTTAAGTGGCTAGGATATTAATTGAAATTCATGCTTGCACTCCTTGAACTATTCCAACACAATTCGAGTCTTCTGACATCAGGTGTTGTCGTTCTGGATGATTCCATTTCCAGTTGGGAAGAGGGACACCATGTAAGGGTTCAGTTGATCCACAGTTATTTTCAGATAGTTCACAGCTTTCATGGTCTGTTCTACCACAACTAAGGGTCCCAGAGCCGCTCATGAGAATGTCCTCGAAATCATAGTACCATCACCACCAGCCTGTGTATGACCTCCTATATGGGGGAGGCAGCAACTTCTCTGACATGACTATTAACGTCATGAATGAGAAATCTTGATTCATCCGACCAGGCAACTGTCTTCCACTTATCCATGGTCCTTTCTCTGTGTTCCAGGGCCACTGTAGGCATAGTTGACAATGATGCTTGGTTAATACAGGCACACCAGTGAGACGTCTGCAGTGCAGTCCCATATCCAACAGTGTCCAATGAACTGTGTTTTCCGAAACACTTGCACTTGGACCTGCATTGCACGGGGCTGTCAGCTTATAACAGCAGCCCTTCCTATCACTTGCAAAAGTAAGTGCAAGAATGATTCCTTACCTTCCCCAACAGCAGTTAAATACCATTCCCACTTAACCACTTGCCATCTACATCATCCAGACAAGTTCAATAAAAAATGTGGGTATGGTCATAATGTTTTGGCTTGTCAGTGTATCTGTCCCAGGAGTTCCGGAACTCCTGGAGTATAATACAGTATTGCTTTTCATTGTGGTTTAATATATATATTGGTCAAACTATAAGAACCTTGGAATTTTGCACTAAGGAGTATAAGACATATGTTAACAAAGAATCACAAATCATTTAATGCTGCTTAAAAAAAATAACATTTTTCTGCAAACAAAATTATACAAAAGCATCTTCCATTGATAAATTCGATTTTCTAGATGCATTTCACATTCATATTTTTAGTCATACAAGTGCAAACATTTCGTTTTTCAATTTGTATATAGCTCCTGAATGTGACTTCCATTTTGATATTAAATATGTAGGTCAATTTTGGTTGTACAGGTGTCAGACTATGTATTTTATTTTCTTATGAGTACAAATTTTTCTAAATGTAGGTATAGGGTTTGCGGGAATTTATACAAAGATTTTCTATTTTATACACAATTTTTTTTAAAATTTAAAAATACAAAAACATGAATCTTTGCATCATTTAAAAAATTTTTGTAACTGGAAGTATATGTCTGTGACTAATGACTGTAAAAATAAAGGCCAAGTAAAAATTTTTGAAGACATGTTGTATATCCTAAGTCGTGCCTTTATGATATTTAAAAAAAGGAGGGGATCAATTTTATCAACCACAAAATTGGAATTAGCAATTATTACTTAACATTGTATATAGTGTACAGATTAGGATGATTGTTTATAATGATATTTGATAGCAAATATATAAAAATGCGTAATTTACAGAATCTTAAAAAGGCATTTACACAAATTTCAAGAAAATATACATCAGAAAATCTTCGAAACATCTACTGATTTTTAGAACTCTGATAAGTTAAATTCTTATTCAGACGCTACTCATAAAAATGTTAATCTCTTTTTATATATTTAAAAACAGAAATTAATGATGTCAAAAAAGCTTTATGGTTAAAATAAAATGGTAATGATATAAAGGATTTACGTTTAGAATTATCAGAAAAAGAAGCAGAAATCTCTTCAAAACATACAGACGGCAGAGTCAGACATTATGAAAAGAATAGATCAACTGAAAGGCATGGTCTGACTGTTAAATAAATATTATCACTAATAATTGTATTTCGAAAGTTTATTAGTACTTATTTAATATTTTTTGCTAATGAATAGTTTTCAAAATAACAGAATATAAATGTGTTAAAAAAACTATAACGTAGAACTTAAATAATACTAAGCAAAATGCACATATTACATAGTATAAAAATCTAGCATATTTTCACCGAGTTCAAAATTTTAAAATATTTGATGTTTCTACATATTTTGGAAAATTTTAAAATTTATAAAATACAAAGCTTTATTGAGTATACTTATTCATTTTTAAACTGTTTTTCACTTTTCTTATATTTGTCTTTAATTTCATAATCTTGTCACATAAAATTCTGTGATATATATCCATTTTTGACTTCTTTCCATTTTAGGTAACATTTTCCTACATTTCTTAAATCTTCACATTATGTGTTTTTAGTGGCATATAGGTCCAATGAAAGTGCAGTCTGCCTGTGCATATCCAAATGAGCAGAAACTTGTTGCATGTTCCTTTATTTAATGACCAAGATATTTTACTGTACATTTATTTACAATTTATTTACAAGCGTTATGCCCCCTGGTATGCAAACTGATACATCACACTAGTTTTCTGCCACCTGGCAGATACGATGTAATTATATCAATTATCGGTAATACGCCTGAACTATTGGCGTGTTCGTTCCCTTTATGTTCTATAACGCAACTAACTCTTTGTGCGGTGCTAACCAAAACACTGCCTTTCTACTGTTATCATAGAAAGACCTCTTAATTGTTCTTCATTCACTGGAGATCATAGAAAAAAAATCTGAAATGTTTCAGATTTTAAATTACGTCCAAAGGGACGTTTATTTAACATTTTGTGTGTTACCTTTATTTGTTAAATACCATGTTCTTCGCACTTAAACCATAAAATTCAGTTCAACAGCAATATCGCAAAATAATTTTAAATGGAGCATATCTTTAGAAATTTCGGTACACGCTCTCACGCGCTGGAGATAAAAATGTTTTTCTGTACAACGTTGGTATTGCTGGCTTTGAAATCTTTGAGTTTGTTAATGAAAAATTCGTTAAAGTTTTAGAGAATATTGTTACGAATTTCACATTTATTTGGCTATTTATTTAGAACTGTAATTAAAATTCCTTTTTATTTTCCCGTGCAACGCACGCAGACGATTTTTGAAGAGAAAGCTACGTAAAAAAAAAACAAAAAAAACATGCATACATTTATGCAGATTTTTCATTTTTTAAAATTTAATGCAGAGCGATAACATTTAGTGGCAACAATTTGAAAAGTGATTCAACGTTTTAATGATTCAACGCAAAACGCCCAAACGAAAGTAATAGTCCTTCGGGACTAAATCCCTTTGGACTAATAAGTTTTTTTTTAATCAGCTTTAGCTCTCAAAATCTGTATGCTACTGACATTGGCATGTATAAACAAATTCTTAGTGCTGCTGACACATTTGGGAAAGCATGTTCCAAATTCTTTTCAAAAATATACCAAAATATTACTATTAAAAAATAACTTAGCAGTTTGTAATAACATGAGGGATAATACTTCTAATTTAGCAACAAGATGTAAGGCATTTACATCTTCTGAGTTTCATTTTGGGAACTTAGAGAATGTACAAGATTCTAGGAACTGCCGTTCTGATATTCCTTACTTTTTGATGAGTTCTTAATATTACATATATCATTAAACACATCAAAGCAAACATATCTTTCTGTCAATGATATAAGAGTAGTGCCTATTACAATATAAAAAAAATTCAGTGTGTTTGATTTTCTTTTTCTAAAGTAAGAAAACTGCTTTTTCGTATATCTAAGTCTGGTATCACTACACTGAACAACACTCTCTAAAGGTATAATTATTTCTTTTCCTTTAACTTTTCTAATACACTTTTTTTCAGTGGTACATTGCATTGCATTTATAAGCTTTATTTTAGAGTCCAATTGTCTGCCATTCTCCTGAATTGCTTTGGTAACTTTGTTGACATGCAGAAGAAAATTATACAAGATCAAAGTTAGACTATGGCAAGCAAAACACGTATTTTTCTTAGAACAGGTAAATAATAATAATAAGGGCTTTTAAATCACACACAAATTTTGTAAATGGCCTTGAGCAAACCTCTGAGAGTTCCCTTCAGTTCACCACTGCTTCCACATTTACTGTTCAAATGTTTAATACATGTGCAGTCCGAGGAAGTAATTACTTCCAGATTTTACTGCAAAGCATACTTCCCTCGGCACTTTCAAAACAATCTCTAGCAATCAAGGTCACAAAAAATCCCTAAAAATTATTTTGTGATGCATGGAGATTATTTTAATTTTTTCGAGTCACTAATGGCTGTCTTCTTAATGCACACAATGTTTTTGAAAAGCTAGAAAAAATGGCTTAAGAGTTGCATGACAAAATTTAGGAATACTCAAAAACCTAATCTTCCATGTGCAACAAAAGGAACATGAAATTTTACTAACATAATTAGTGTAAAATCACTCATAATGCAAAGTGAATGAAGAAAGCAAATAATAATTCAATGGGCTATGACTAAATATGTGTGCAGGATACTGGCATTAATTAATGATAGGCAATCAAAGCCTGAGTTTACCACACAGGAAAGGATGACAATAGAAACAGAAATACAATAGCAAACTTACAATAAAAAAACTTTAGATTACAATCTATAACACCTTAAAAATTCATAGAAATATTTCCCTACTTGAATATGAAGATATGACATTTTTTTTCCAAGGGGGGGGGGGTTTGAAGTAGCTTGCACCAGTGTATTTATGTATTTAACTTGTGCTACTTCATTCTTCATTATTAGCCTTATTATAAGAAATGTTAAATAATCATTAATAAATGCAAATTATTATTTTGTTTTCACTGGAAGAAGGTATTTCAAGTACAGATCAAACTTCACATAATGAAAAGAGGTATATAATATAGAGTTGTCATTTGTTTTAGCAACATAGTAAATGAGCAAGCATTATAAAATGACTAATTAGTGTACCACTTGTCCAAAAATGTGTACTTGAAAATAGGTACCATACCATCAAGAACTTTAAAATGTGGAATTCTTAAATTTTATTAATAGTGAAATAAAGCAAATTAAGAATAGAAAATGTACAAAAATTAGGTATATTTATAATTTTTCCTTTTACAAAATTAATTTTTTTGTTTTCAAAAATTTTCTCGGGGAATTTAATTTGTTCTTAAAAATATGCTTGAGCTGCAAACGATTATTTCTGTTCAAATTAGAATTTCAATAAATAAAGATGTGACTATCAGAACAGCTTCATGCATGAATCTCTTCGAAAATTTCCTTATTCATAACATTTTAACATCAAACCGATTGTAGTTCAAGAAATGTCAAGAAAGCAAACACAGAAAAATTAGTCATGAAATATTTGTAAGAGAAGAAAACTAGCTTTCAAAATTAAAGAAACACTTTATCAAAATACATATCCTTCTTACAAAAAGAGATAAATAAGCTTTTTATTATAATCATAAAACTGTACAATCAAAAAATGTTAAAATTTACAATATTTGTACAATATAAGATTTCAAGATGCAATTTTTTGTGAAACTGATTCGTATATTACAAGTTTATGGACATGAATCTGATGATTATACATAGTCTGTGAAATCATCAAAATTTGAAGAATCACTAAAGTTTTCAAATCCTAAATTTTCTGCTTTGCTTTTCAGTTCCTCTACCACTTTAGCACGGAGTCTTTTGATAGTCCTGAGCCTTTCTAACCAGTTGGATACATGTGAATATTTTGCAGAATGCTGCCTTCTACTCATAATGAGTGATGCAAGCTAGTAAGGAAATAGGAAATGTGAAATATTTGCTGTTGCATGTTTATTACAACAATCAAGGATATGAAAATGCAAGGGTGGATACAAAAAAAAAAGTTACAAAGGGTAATAAAAAATTATTTCCTAATAATACACAGAAAATGCAAAAGGGAATTAAGAGGTGTACTTGCCTATTATTTTCCCACCTAACCACCAAATCTATTTTGGAATTTATCTGAATGCAGGACCAACTTATTTAACCCAGCTTAGTAGGAATTGTGTCTCTGCCCATTGAGCCAGTAGCTGTTTTCACATGTCTGAAGAGAACCTCATTCCAGATAAATGTTCCTTCAATTTCGGAAAAAGGAAATAATCAATGGGAACTAAATCTGGGCCATATGGAAAGTGAACCTTGACTTCCCACTTAAACTTTTGCAGCAATTCTTGAGTTTGGGCATTGTCATGGAGGAGGACAACACCATCACTCAACATGCTGGGGTGCTGGCATTCGATGGCTTCACTTAACTTTGTCAAAGTGGCACAATAAAGATTGGCAGTAATGGTATGGCAATGTTACAGATACTCAATCAAGCTAACAAATCACAGCTCACACCTCTAAGCGAGACCATTTTTCTAAACATCTTGCCATTTCAATTGCTCTGATGCATCTGCGAACTTACTCTACCTATCCACACTACCGCTGCTAGACAATTGGTGCCGTCTGTCTATACTGGGGAAAAAGTTTTCCCTCCGCAATAATTACTTTTCAAATGCTGATACTTGTAACCTTCTTTTTGGATCCACCTATGTATTAAAGTCATTAATAGCATTAAAAAATTTTTAATTTAAAGTTTTTTCCCTTCCACCTGCTTTTTAATTTCTAATTACCTGTCAGAAGAGCATAAACTGCTAACACCCAATCTTTTACTACATATAATTTTTGAAGATGAAGGGCACATTATATCTAATACGCCTAGTATAAATCACCAACTTGCTGTATTTTTACTCAGATACATTGTTTTTTGTGTAAAAAACAAAATATTTGTGCTTTTAACAACAACAACAACAAAAACAAACAAACAAACAAAAAAACTTTTCCATAAGATGCATATAAATTTACAACTGAAATAAGTTTTTGATTTAAAAATATACTTCTTTAAAAGTATTCAAAGTAAATACTTTCAATAGTATTTATGCCTGATCTGCAAAAATAATTAGCAAATTTTTATGAGAACAAATGCATTATATGTGGCACACATGACTACTTACATTAGCATGCAGAGCCAACTGTCTAACAAACACAGGTAGACTTTCATCAGATACTATGTATGATTCTGTATGTCCAAACATGTCTTGTAATTCTAATATAAGAAAATGCATTGTAAAAATCTTTTAAGATTATTTTTTGATGTCACACAAACATAAGAGAGAAATAAAAATGTTTTAAATGTAACATATTTTTTAGAAAGCAGTGTTTTAAACTTTAGAAAAATAAATAAATAAATAATTACAAGTGTTACACAAATTATTATTTTGCATCAAGATAGATGATATGCAGCATTAGAAACACTTTATAAATTATGATAATGAAGCAAATATTTAAAACGATTTTCATAATTAGGTACTGGGTTCTTCAGAAAGTAATTTTTGTTAAATTTCTTAATTAGTAATTAAATAAATCATATACTGATGATTTTGGTCCAACAGCTTTTACTATCCTTCTCGTAGTAGCATGATTCCACTCATAAATGTCCTGATCTTTGATTACAAAAAACTGATATGTGATTTTTGATATTCTCACTTGAAATACTTGTTTTAATGTTTAAAACATTTTATATACACTGGAACATGTATAGCAGTGAGGCAGTAAATCACATCCACTGTACCAGCCAAACTTGCACAAGGTTTACGAAGGTGTTTCACCGTTATCGTGGTGAAAACTTTTCTGTAGATTAATTTTGGTCGTTTCTGTTTCATAATATTACTCAGTTTATGCATCATTTTGATGGGAGTACATTTCTGAATAAAAGTAAAAGGTATTTAAAAAAAACTACCACTTTAAAAGCCCCACCACACAGAAATCATCACTTTTATGAATACCAACTTTCAAAGTGCTTTCAGCCGGCTCATCTTTTCTAATCCATGATCAGTTCAGTTTGACACTGTTATAAAACAAACCATTTCTTGTCGCCAGTTATGATCCACACAAAAAAGTGGATCTTTTTTTTTACTTTTGTAAAAGCAGTTGATATCTGTGATCTGAGAAGCAAATCACAGATGTCATTATGATGGAGCAAATCTTTCTCTAAGAACATGTGGGACCAATATATCAAATTATGAAACAAAACAAAGTCATTTTAAGTTACCATAAACAATTCGACCAATTTAATCCTTTACTGTTACATTTTACTTCGAGAAATGCATCTATTTTTAACTCAACAGCCTCAAATGGCCTTCAGAACCTAGTTCATCTTCCAATATTAAAATTGCCACAATGAAATTTTGCAAATCAGTTTTAGCAGTGGCATCTGTCACATCTTCTCTAACTGTCAACCCCCTTGAACAGAATTCCTATTGTTTGGGTAATATCGATAAAAAAAGAAAAATACGCCGAAAATACAGCTTATAATTTTTATATTTGAAAGAATGAATGATGCACTTTTTTTTTTGGGGGGGGTCATGCACAATGAAAAAAAGGCAAAAGAAAATAGTTTACTATAAATTAAGAGTTCTGGATAGTGAATTATACTTGGTACAAACTGAAAAGAGTGTGGCAAGATAAGTTTTTTTATTTCTCGGTAAGTTTCTCACCAAATTTTATAAAACTGAGCATTATTTGAGTCATAAAATCAAAATATGAGGAAAAAATCTATATGTCATTTCAGAAAAAGTGATTTTGTGTATTATATATATATATATATATATCCTAAGTTGTGCTTTCAAGGCATGAAAAATGCAAATTTAAATTTCATTAATCAGCACTGTAGAGTGGGAGATAAGAACTGTCCCCCCCTTTTTTTGTGGAGAGTGTATACAGGAGGAATAAACAGAAGGCTTGCAAAAAAAGGTTTGCAGATTTGATAGATTTAGGTGTAAATTTTACATATAAGCTTCTACATAAGACTTAATATCAGATTTCATATTTATAGCTTTCCCCCCCCTCCCCAAAGTATCCAAAATCTGAATTGTATCAGCCTAAATTCCAAATATGGATGAAATGGAAGTTCAATTATGACAAATTATCTGTGTTCAAAGCATTTGTCAAACAGGACATTCATAAGGATTTACTTAAGAAATTAGGAGATAATGCTCCAGCTTATTCCTTTATTGTCAAATGAGCCGCAGAATATTGCTGTGAAAGAACATGATCGATGCTAGTCTTCTATCTGTGTCAATCACGAAGTAAATGATTCCCATAGTGAGAAAAATTTGTTGTCAGATACATGAATGACTATTAGGCAAGTAGAAGAAACTGTAGGTATTGTTGCACAGTACCAAATTAAAAAAAAAAAAAAAAACTCATGAGAGTCTCACTCTGACAGATATGCAGAATGTTAACACAAATACAAATTGTTTAAGAATTTCAGAATAACTTTTGACAATGCTTCAGCCAGAACTTATAAAAATATGTGATTGTGAATGAAAATGGATATATATTTGCAAGTATTTAAATCTTGAGACTAAATAAGACAACACAACCTTAAAAATCTCTTCTCCTATGAGCAAAAAATGTAATATATATGTACCATTAGTCAAAGTTATCACCAGTGTGCTCTGATGCCAAAGAGCTAAAGATAATCAATTACTGTAAGTGGAATATGGTGGAAATAAAAGTGGAAATATGACTTATAATAATTTAATGATGCATAAAGCAACTGACTTATTTTCATTGTACTGAATTTTAACTAAAATAATACAAAACAGTGAATCATTAGTGAATTAATTTAAATAAAAGTACTATCTGCTTGAAAAACTTAAATAAATAAATTCAGTAATTATGAATGCTTAGAAATGTAAACAAAAGCACTCTAGTGAAAATTTTATTTCTCATTTTGAATTTTATATTTCTCCCCCACTTTCTCTTGTCATAGTAGACAATGATTTTAAAATCTCTTCTTTCATTAGAACTAAATTTTCCAGATTTGATGCCCATGCAGATCTAAAAACATTCTTCCAACTTCAACTACATTCACATACTAATACTAAAACATAATTCCAATTTTTATAACAAATTTCAATGAGAGCTATTTCAATTTCATCAAAACATGACAGACTCTGCAATTCTGATATTCATTTTATTCTATAAGGAAAGCAAAAACATATTATATTCATAAATTATTATTATATAAAGCTTTCATATAAAATGTATTCCCACATACAAAAATTAAAAAATAAATATTACCTTTAGTCTTAAGTTTCACTAACACAACATTACTATTAAAATCTTCAGGATGAATAACCACACAGGCATTTGTGACATGACCCTATAAAATAATTTGTTAAGTCATGCTTAATATTACTTAACATAATAAATGCATATTAAATAATGCAGAATTTTTTTAAAATCAATAATATATAAGCTATTCAAATGAAAAGAAACCAAACTGTAAAACCTTTTATGATTTTCA
Source organism: Stegodyphus mimosarum (assembly GCA_000611955.2). NCBI lineage: Eukaryota > Metazoa > Arthropoda > Arachnida > Araneae > Eresidae > Stegodyphus > Stegodyphus mimosarum. The sequence continues at coordinate 162,251 of KK118005.1, read as the reverse complement.
TAAATATTCACTATACTTATAAGGACTTATTAAAGAAAGCAGCAATGGATAGCTTCCTTATAAACTATTTTACACTGTGCATTGAACTAATTCTGAATCTCTGTCTTAAGAAAGGTGAAACTGTTACAGAGTGGTAGATCAGAAGAAGCTTATAAATGGTCACAATCCAACTGATAGTAGTTTTCAGCATACTCTGCAGAGAGTATGCATTGTTTTAAAAATTCACAAACCTTCAGGAGCAACTCGGGCTACTTTTCAACTGTTCCAAGCAATACACAGTTTTCTCCATAAACAGTTGCTAGTTTTTTTGAGATTCTCACAGACTGCTCACATTCAGCACAAAGGCATTTATTACAGCTCAAAATTATTACTTTGCAATTTTACTAACTTGAAGTACCACTTCTTCAACCCCTTAACCCTACAGTGCCAAGCATTACAATTGTCCAAGTTTAATTTATTTCACAACAGTAGTCCCATTTTCATCAAAGATCAACAATTTCTTCACACCTGCCATAAAAAAATTCAGGAATTTTGAATGAAGTGCATATGTGTCAATATCATGGCATTGACAAATATGCTGACAAGTATGCAATTCCATACAACTTTTCATTTGAATGACTCTTCTATGTAACACAATTTCATCATTATTTTAGCACTGCACATTTTAAATGTTTTATGTGAATATTTTTTGAAGGGTAATTTTTATTTATATAGTTATTTGTACATAACTGAATGGCAAAAAGTGAGTGGTATTGCATTGTTTTTGTAAATGAATGCAACAATGATTAATATATTATAGTGCTTTGTCTTTAAAGTAAATATGCTTTTCCATCTATATACAAAATTGTCATCATATTCAGTTACTCCTATAAAATACTGGATAACTTCATTAAAGATTTGTAGGGTTCTAATTATGTACAATCCTAAATATGACAAACGAGTTATTGCTCCAGTCTGAATTACAAAGCCCTATGAAAGTTAAAATAACCTTTCTATTAACTCTTTAATTTAACAGAAAGCACTAATTTTGATTACAACAAAAGCTCCACCATTTGCAGGTATTTAAAATAATATAAACAGAAATTCAATTTTAAGTGCAAGTTATTAATTCCTTTAACAAAACCCATGTTTATACATGATTAGTTAAATAACTAAAGCAAAGCACATGAGGTTTATATGCCTAAGAAAAAGGAAGCTTTCACACCAAACTTGACAGCAAATGCTTATTTTTATTTCAATGGATGAGTATTAGTGAATTTTCACTAAACTTTTTCAGTTTGCTTGAAGAAAATGGAAATATGAGTAAGGAGAAATATTTTATGATTTTCATAGGTATTTATATGGACCATTATTCAGTTACCCCCTACCCAATCCAGCTCATAAGATAGTTTGTAGTAAGTCGGAGACTTTATAAACTGGTCAACTTATGTTGGCTTAAATACTAAATTGATCAAGAAAGCAAGTACTGGCAGCACAAAGTTGCGTATGCATAGTTGCATAGTTCAACTCGAGAATGACTTTGCCACCATTTTATTTGTTTAAGTTAATTTTTGAAGCCATTGTTTGTCAATAATAATGTTTAAAACAATCAATCGATGCACCAGCTGTGAAATAAGACCTATTACCAATTTTTGAATGTGCAAAAAGTACGTATGAAATTTACAGTCAGATAAATGAAACTTATGGAGCAAACACGTTGAGTGAAGGTATGGTGACAAAAAGGGTTAGGATGCTTAACAAAGGAAAGTCCATGGCAAGGAGTGCAAGCGATGCCCGTCGCTGATCACCGAAGAATTTGTGTGCTGCATTGACAGAAAAGTTTGCTCAAGTAGGCAATTCACGGTTTCTGATTTGTGAATGCATTTTCAAAATATTTCACAATCTTTATTACATGGAATTATGACTGAGCATTTGCACTCCAAAAAACTGTATTTGCGATGGGTACCAAACATAATAACGAACATTCAAAAACGAAATACATGGAAGCAGACTTGGAGTTTTTACAGGATTAAGCGACAGAAGGTAATGATTTTTTTAAAGTATTGCTAAAAGCAATGAAACATGGATTTGTTACAAGACACCTGAAATGAAACAACAGTCTCTGGAATGGCAGCATACCAGTTTCCCGAAATGCAAGAACGAAAAGCCACGTCTTCCTTCAAAAAAATCATGTGCACCATGTCTCAGGACTGTCAAAGAATTTTGTTAGTGACTAGATGGAACAAGCACAACAATCAATGCTACAGCTTACTGTGAGACAGTGAAGAAGGTATGGACTACTAAATTCTGGTATTGTGTTTATGCATGACAATGCACGACCGCATGCATAATGATGATGCTGCTTGATTCATTTTGCTGAGAAAAAATTCTGTCACCCTCCTTATAGTCCAGGCCTAGATCCATCCAACTTCCATTTGCTTTCTGATCTCAAGAAATTTCTTGCTGGTGATGATGCAAGTGATGATGAGATCAAGGTAAATGTCCATAACTGGTTCAGGTCCCAGACATCTGAATTCTACGAAGTGGGTATGTTGCAGTTAGTGCCAAGATATGACACATGCCTAAATTTGCATTTCAAATATGTTGAAAAATAGTAAGTGTGTAGATTCTTCTGTAATACAATACAAATAAAAACAAATTGCTAATCTTTTTTCAATACTCAACAGTATTTAAATTCTGGATGAACTTTGTATTTAATGGTATGCTTTTAATGTCAACAAGCAGAATGGCTAAAACCAAATAGCCTTTGACAAAAGCAAAGCTGCCAAAAACTGCTGTAAAACATTCAAACCCTCAGCTTAAATACTTGCACATTGCATTCTGGTGAGGACTATGGAAAGAAGAAGTTGTAGTAAAGGTTAAAATCATAATAATTGGTTAATTAACATAAAATCCTTACAAATTAAGTAGGTCCGGACACTTTTAACTAACACTGCTGCTAACACAAATTGAAAATTTTAAAACTTAACTTAAGGTAGAATCTAGGATATAAGGATATAATACATGGAAGAAGATGGAATTCTTACTTTGATGGTAGACAATTTATAATCCTCTCCACTTTCATTATATACAATAATCACATTATCATTTGCAATATGTTTCTTCTTCTCATTTCTCATTTTGTCTGATTCTTTATTAAGCATCAGTGTTGCAACATGAAACACCACTAAAAGAAATTAGAATATTTACATAATTAATTAGAATTAAGGAAAAAGAATTCCCAAATGTAATTTTTGAAATTTAGATATAGTTTAAAAAGCTACCCTTCTCAAAATTTATCATTTAAAGTATTCTCAAACAGAATTAACTCCTCCAAGAAAAATACTGTGCCCAAAAGAACTGAAATGGTAGGGGGGGGAGTGAAGGTTATTTAATTCCTTCAACAGAAGCCAGGTTTATTACATGATTAGTTAAATAAATAAAGCAAAGCACATGAGGTTTATATGCCTAAGAAATAGGAAGCCTTCACATCAAACTTGACAGTAAATGCTTACTTTTATTTCAATGAATCGGTGAATTTTCACTAAAATCTCTGAGCTTGCTAAATACATTTAAAGAAAATGGAAACATGAGTAAGGAGAAATATTTTATGATTTTCATAGGTATTTATATAGAACATTATTCAGTTATCCCCTGCCCAATCCAGCTCATAAGATAGTTTCTATGAGTACTGTTTAAATAAGAATGATAATAATTTAATTATGCTACGTAAGATATACAAAATAATTACAATACAATTTTAAGACAGTTGTTTTGAAAATTATATTAGAATTATTAAAAACCAAGTTTATGACTGAAAATATGTTAATGTACATTTTTGCTTCTTTGCCTATTTTGTTTCAAAATACATTAGAATATATATATATATATATTTTCCCTGTTTTAAATACATGAAGTTGAATGTCAAGAAAATGCCTTTTAAAAAACTGCATATGAAAGGCCTTTGTTATTTCTTTCACCATAGCCTAATGAAATAAATTTACTCTGAAGAGTAAAAAGTAAAAAATTATAGCAGAAAATAAAATAATTTATATTATTTGCTTCAGAGCGCTTCAATTTTTCTGGTAATTAAATTACTCTTAATAACTTGCAGAAAAACAGACTTTTTTTAAATTATATTTTAGAATGCACATTTATTTTTAATTTTAAATTTGTAAACTTCAGTCTGCCCAAAGAAGTGAGAACTATGAAGTGCCTCTCAAAAGAAACAAAACATAATTGACTCTTAAATTAAATAGGGCTGACAGACAGCAGGGTTACAGCACAGCTGAACATTTATGTATAATTATTGTTACCCACTCAGACAGTACAGTGGTTAATGACACTGACTGCCAAGCCAATGGGCCCAAATCCCAGAGAAGGCTTATAAGTGTATAACATCTGTGCAAAAGGAGACATTCAAAACACATGGTGAGCCAAAAACTGAGTCTTCTTGAGAGGTTGATGGCAGCAGAAGAGAGATGGAAGATGACCCCACTGCCCCCCCCAGGATGTTCTTCCACAAGACTGGTATTTTAAGCATAACATATTGCTAGATACAGTAATAACTCAATCAGCTATGGTATTACAGAAGTGCTGGCCTAGTTTTTACTTGCATTTGTATAATTTTTATTTTTGCTTAAGCTATTATTATCCTGCTGTTGATAAAAAAATATTACCAGTAATGCAAATATATTCATATATATATATATATATAAGCTAAATCTTTATTTATAGGCACGAAGATTTATGTATTCATAATAAAACAGCAGCTACATGCAATTTTTATGAATATTTTGAAATAATCAACTCCATACACAAATGAACCACCACAATCATCATAAAATTTTTTATGTCATATAGTATTATATTAGTATTCATGAAGATTTTCTAGGTACGTTGCTGCATTAAAAAATTCTCGAGTATGTAACAAGCAATTTTAACATCACACTTTTCTCTGCTTCTTGGAAGTAGTTTCAACATACCAAAAGGCATTTATATGGATATGCTGAAATTATTTGAGATCTGTAACATTATACTCATTGCTAAGCAACTAAGGCCTGCAGAAAACATTTTACTAAAATGAGGACTGTTCACAGGATTGACAAATTATTCAGCAGAGATGACCAACATCATATGGCAATTTAACAACATACATGCGAGATCCTAGCTCACCACAGTACTAGAAAACAGGCGGTGGCTGTGAAATCATTACATACAATTAGACATATGTATTACTTTTGGGCGAATATAACTTATCTTTACTTCTAATGGTTCTCTCACCACTAGCGACAACCATGTGAAGTCAGCACTTGTTTACATGCTTACAGCTTGGCAAATTTTTAATCTTTTCATAATAGATTTCATAATAGGCTTAATTTCATAGCAGTAAATGACAAAATAGATTAGCCCTGCACATATTTTATGCATCCATAATGCACTTAATTTTTAAAATTTTTTTTATGTTTGCAAGTACAAGGTTTGACAGCTAATTCTTTTATATTACAATCAAATACCAAAAATTCGCCTACTCCTGAAATCCGCATTGCCTCTCAAAATATAAACATTCAATTTATAAAGTTCCTGCAACATGGAGAATGAAATGCCGAAGAAAAAATATCCAATAATAATGATTCTGTGTTAGTGGTAGAAAAATCTTAGCCCAGAAGAGGTTTTTAATATGGATGATGTGTTCAGATGAGCCTACAGCGGCATATCAAATAACTGATGATGAAATCATTGGCTCTGTTTTGAACTTGCCACAGCAAGAAAACGATTCTGACACCGACGCAAATAGTGAATTTAATAGGAGCAAGAAATTATCTTTTAATGAAGGTTTGGAACAGGGTGAAAAATACCTAAAATATTTAGAACAACAGAGCTGTGTAACAGATCAAGAGATTATGACCCTATAGAATTTACAAAAAAAAACTTACTCTGGAGCACCCTAAAGTTTAAAAACAAACCTCTATCAGAAAAATGTTTGAAACAGGTATAAAAGAAAGAAAGAAAGAAATATTTTAATATCCCTTATTTTTACATGTCTTTATTGTATATTACCTTAATGCTTTAAAATATTCCTGTAATCACAAATATAAATGAATAATATATATATATAATTTAATGCATATAATAAATTACTGTAATAACGTATATTATTGCATATAATAATTTAATATAATGTATCTAATATGCCTTATTTATTTTGCACTTTTAGTCTGAATATTATGATTTAACTTTTTTTGTCCTGAAATCGGGAAAATCCTAAAATCCACACAACCTCTCGTCCCAAACATTGCGGATTTCTGGACTTCTACTGTGCTGCTTATTTTCAAAGCATTGTCCTAATATATATTAAAAAAAATCTCAATTCAAGCTCTCATACTTCAGGAGTAAACTATAACATTAAAGGTAATTAAAAACAATCAAGGCAAAATTAAAGATATTCAAGGAGTATAAACAAACTCAAGTAAAAGGGAACATCATGAATACCTCTTGCATCAAAATACTAATGATAAAGTGAATTTTTTTTTTTTAATGTTAAATTGTATAACAAATTCAGTTTTCAAGACAGCATTTTAAAGAAAAGAATTGCAATTTTGCTGCCAAGTATATTATGATGCCAGAAGCATCTTTTATGGGGTACACTTATGGTATTACAAATTAAAATACAACATGAAGATTATTAAGAAATGCACTTATTGTGTAAACAGCAAACTATGAGATAGCTGTATAGATGATTAGTGCTGCAGAAGGAATACACAATAAATAATGAAAAATGGAAAGTCTCTGCTACAAAGGTTCCTACTATGAAATTCTTGTACTTGAGCTAATGTAATATTTCAACAAAAATAAATAAATAAAGATTTGCTTCATTTAAATAAGTTTTTCTTTTTTCCTGATTACTTTTAATAAGCAAGCAGAACTAATTCAAAGAATTTTTAAACAAGCTTCATAAAAGTTTCCATTGTTTCAATGCTCCTCAAAATTTGAAAAATAAGTAAAAATACAGCTCTGCACACTGCACTGTAGTTAGCAACTTTCTACATATCTAACTAAATGAAAGCATGCTATAAAAATTAACGTATTTGAAAAGCTGAAATGATCATATGTACATCTGTTGTCAAGAAAAAAGATTCTAAGCTGGGAAAAATGGCACTACAATCATCTCTTTACACAAAGCTTAATTGCAATAAAAAAGAAAATTTTAGCACTTCCTTCAAACATTATTCTTTTATAAATCATGATTAAAGTAAAAAAAAATCCTATTAACTTTTTAGTTATTTGATAAAATGAGATTAAATTCTAAATTTGAAACAAAAACTGACCTTGCATAACATCATCATGCCAAATTAATGCAAACTTCCCATCTTCACCCTTTGTGTCAAGCCCTCCAAGATATGTAGTATGGGGATCAACATCTGTCAAACGAACCATAGACCCTAAACCATGCAAAAAGTTAACATACCTAGTAGAACCATATACATTGCTTAGGATAGCCACTTCTTTATCAACCTAAGAGGAAAAATAAAAACTGTAAAAATTACAGAAATATATTAAAGCATATTTCATAATACTTGTGCTTATTCCGATTTAAAGGAAAATTAATATGTTATATAATTTAGGGTAATTTAACATTGGCCAAAACTGAGCTTATGATGGTTTTATTAAAAAAATGCTCTACATTTTGAGGAAATCTGATGAAAAGCCCCTCTCCTTTAAGAGTAAAAAATATTTTGATACTATACATTCAATATTATTAATTTAAGTAAGTGAAATAAATTTAACCCCTAAATGCATGCACTGGGTCCATTGGACTAGCGAGATTAAACAAACCTTTCTATTAACAACCTAAGCACACCTATTTCGCACAAGTTGTTGAGGTGTAGTCATGTCTTAGGTCAAAGTTTTTTCACTGGGGCTTTGATTCGGAGTGTTGATTTTGACCACATTGGATGATTTAGACCCACCGTGCCTATTTGTGTTACTATTACACAGTTGACTTGTGATAGTATAGAAAGCGGTAAACATGTCACATATTTTATCTTACAACGAAGAAATTTTGCAAAAGCTATTAGATGTATCAACTGGCGAAGAATGAATTGAAGAAAATGAGGATGTAACTGATCATGAATTTTCATTTCACATGATCCTGATTCAAACAGTGATATAGATTCTGAAAACGAGAGTGAGAATGAGATAAATTGTTTCATTGGGAAAAAATTATCGGAAATGAAAAAAAGAAAAGGGAAAAAAAAAAGATGCAGTGTTTGCCCAGCAAAAAAGCACAAAAAAACGAAAACGCGCTTTGCCGAATATGAAAAATATTTGTATCTGGGACACATGAAAACACCTTCTCAATGTGCTGCTAACATTTGTTGCTGCATTTGTTCTCTGTGTCTCTAGTGCTAATAAAGAAAATAAGAATTGATACAGAGTAAGAATATACAATTTTTTCCCCTATGTTCATATATATAATACGATTTTCTATTCCCTTAGGAAATTTTATTTCATAAAAGCATTTGCAGAAATTAAAAATTTCAACGTACATAGTTTTTAAAATTTGATCATAAATTTCATTACTGGCATAGATATAACACTTTTTCTGAAGATTTACAATATTTTTTCAAGAAACATGAATTGCACTTATTTATTTATTTATTTATTATTTTTTTGCAAATTTTGATTCCCTTAAGGTCATAAATGCTTCATTTTTTTCATAAACCACTGCTTCATGTTTTTAATTTTATAATTTCTATATGACATCTACTAGATTTAAAATGATCTGGATTTGGTATCCGGTAAAATCCCAAATCCAGAAGCAAAGTTCTGAGTCAAGTTCACAAACTTTGTGCTGTACTGCAATAACACTGTATTACTTCAAAATATAAAACTAATGTTCCCTGACAAAATATTAAAACCAGAATAATGTTTAAAAAATTTTTATGAGATGAATAAGAGCATCTATAAACTGTATTTAATTTCCTTGATTGTTTTTAAGACTATTTGACTATTAAATTCAAATCTGTTCCTTTTTGTTTTAGAAATAAGCAATGGTTAGGATGTGGAAATTAAGAAATGTAAGATACTCTGTTCGAAGTTGGGAATTCCAAAGATGTAATTAATAACTGATACAAGCTTTTTAATTCCACAATGAATGTTATACATTTTTCATCTTTTTATACTAGAAATCAACTGGTTTTAAACCAAATGTTCAACATGTTGGATTAGTGCACAGAATAGTGTGATCTATGATAAATGTTCAACATGTCAGCCATCATTCATCAATAATACCTGTAGTCAAGGGGCAAGATTGTGAACAGCATTGTACAACATATCTGTAGGTATGGTGAGAAACTGCCATCAGATGTTGTCTTTTAGCATACCTAATGAGGTCAGACGATCGCAGATAATCAACCGTATTGAGATTGGGAGACCTGAGAGGCCAAGCATCGATAGTAGTGGTGGCTTAGCACACAATCTTCACCAAACGATAGATGCAAGAGATCTTACACACATGTAGCAATATGAGGTGGAGTGCCATCTTGCATAAAATTCATATCTTATAACAGGTGTTTATAAGCCAGAGAAAGGATGATGTGATTCTGCTACATACCAGTGCACCTTGTGCCTGTCACACTGATAGTCTGAATAGCAGATCCACACATTTTGTCGAAGAAAAACGGTATGATCATGATTAATGTGATAACCATGACCAACACCCAGAGGCGAGGATATAAAAGTGACAAAGTTATGAAGGGATTCATTCCCTCTCTCACTACAGTTCATTTCATAAACGAGTCTCTTGCGGCATCACTTCAAATTTGCCCAGCACTACATGTTGGGCTGTTTTTTATCCTGTCAATAAAACCCTATGTAATTTCAAGCATGTGAGTTAATTTTTTACTCTCCAGCTACATTATTCTGTGGATTATTGAATTTTCAAATGTTAACGGACTTTTGGGTCACCCTGTATGATAATCGCAGAAGCACACCATACATTTCAAAACCAATGAAACTTTAAAAAAATATTTTCTGTGATTATGTTATTTATGTTTTTATTAAAGGAATAATATGGCACACACCTTTGCCTGTTTCTGAAATATTCAGAATGTTTAACTGCTTAACGTGTATTAAGTGTTTGAAAAAGAAAAAGGTAAAATCTCAAAAATTTAACTCCATCCTATTTAACTTTGTTTACTGATGAGGTACACTGCGGGGAAGGGGGGGAAAGGACAGTTCTATATCTCCCGTTCTACTGAGCCGATTGTTGAAATTCAAATTGTGTTTTTCATGTCTCGAAAGCGTGACTTAGGATATATATTAGATATACATATAGCATCATTCTAACATCGGTATTTTGACACAAAATCGGACTTTTTCTGAAATAACATACAATTTTTTTCCATATTTCGTTTCTACAACTCAAATTATGCCTAAATATTAAATTTTGTACAATTTGGTATGAAATTTACGGAGAAATTCATAAATTTTACTTGGGGAAATTTTTTTCAGTTTGAGCCAAGAAAATTCACTTGGCGAACTTCTTAATATGTGGCAACCTTTTTTCCTTCTCTTCCATTGTGCAGCGGAGGGAAAAAAGTCACATCATTCTACTTTCAAATAATTTTAACATAGTGCATAAACCACATTTTCGTTATTATTGTTTTCAAGAAATATGCCAAGTTTCAAAACGTGCCAGTATATAAATTCATGTATATCTTTGGAAATTTTGAATAAAAAGCTCTAATTTTTTGCAGGTATGCTTAGAAATAAATCTACTTTAAGATAATTGTAAAAATTTTATAGGTTATAATTCAAAATTTTTTCAAAAAATTTATAAAAATTATTAAAAAATACAAATTTAAAAAATAAATCATAAAAAATGAACGAATTTTGTTTGTAATGAACCTAAATTTCGAACTGTATAAGAAGGAATCAAATAAGTTTCATAAGAAAAGAAATATTAATAAATATATATGAAATTCAATTAACATTGAGGAGCTAAAATTTTGAGAGCTAATTTTTACAAAATTTGGCAGTTTGGCATAATTTGAGTCGCAGATCAGAAAACGTTCTATTTTATGTTAAAATACCTATGTTTGAACAATGCTATATATAAATCTAATATATACCCTAAGTCACGCTTTTGAGACATGAAAAACTCAATTGGAATTTCATCAATCGGCCCAGTAGAATGGGAGATATAAAACTGTCCCATTTTTTCTTTTGCGCAGTGTACCAGTGTGAATGAATTTAGAGATTGCAGAAGAAAGGATGCATTTAAAACTACATGGTTGACTTAGCTAGCATATATAATTGATAATTAATTTGCCAATTTCTGGATAATGAGTTTTTTCTTTTTTTATTTATACAGTATGAAGTCCGAGATCTGGACATCCAAAATCCAGAATGATCTAAAATCCAGACCTCAAAAGCACCAACAAGTGGTTTTTTTTTTCCTTAAAATACTTTACGCATGCGATTTGATTTTTTTCCTCCATAACAAAACATCTGGAGAGTCCCGATTCTTAGTTTCACTAAATAAATACCTCATTATGGAAGAAGCAATAATTTAGCATAATTTGTGTGATCAATAATTTCGCTCTGTAGCTGAGCATCTGCTTGGCATGCATCTCAAGCCAAAATATTCTACATACAAACAACGTTGATTTTACACCTACTAATAATTTTATATCCCTGATGCCACCCTAGCAAATCATTATGTATTATATTTTGCTTTCATCACCACATGTTTATCAACACATGACAACTTGAGTAATGACTGATGCAGCAAAGACCAAAAAAAAGTTTTTTTTTTATATTAGTAATTTAATAGCAAAGAGTAACCTTTTATGTTGACATAATGATTGACAATGATTACAGATTTAAGGTAAATGCACTGAACAATGTTGACTAGGAAAAATTGAACAATCTCTTTCCATATGCTAAAAAAGGATTTTGTTAATGATACTCATAGGCCAAAAGACTACATTTCATGCTATTTGAATTAAGAATAACTGATTTTTTATCCACATAATCTCAGAACTGGCACCAGAGCTCATATGGCCGCACAGGACACAATTTAAGGAAGACAAGATTTTTGGAATTTAGGTTTTACTTCTATATAGTTAGTTTTATCTTTCAAGACAGTATTGGCCCCACCCACATAAATTTAGTGCTATTTTGAATTAAGAATAATTTATTTGCTTTTCACATAAACCCAGAACCGGCACCAGAGCTTGTATGGCTACACCAGGCGGAAGAATTTATGGAAGACAAAATTTCTGGGATTTAGAGAAGCACCAAAAATTTAGAAGTTAGGAAGGCGCTTGGTAGCAGAATTTAGGACCTACAGAGACTGCATCAGGTGGTAAGACATCTAGTACCGGCCCTAGATAAGGCTTAAGTATATGTGGGAATTTATTTAATCAGGGCTCAGATGAGCCTTTAACATGTGCAGGAAATGAGACGTAATTATAATAAATAACTAAACTAATACAATTCAAGCTTAATTACCTCAGTGCACAATAGAAGCAAGACAAAAATTAACAGAACAACTTTTTTTCACCGCCAATCTAACGAAAAATAGCCAGTAATGTATAGCGGATGCCACTGAGCTAGGCTAAAACAATATTTTACTGATTCCCAAGAGATTTCAGTCACTATAGAGTATGCAATGTTCCTTAACTTTCTGATTTGATCCAGCTTATTATTTTTAAGTTAAAGTTTTAGTGAAAGATAATGTATCCGTATTGTTCTTTCCTCCAAATTATGTGCCCGTCATTCAGCCTATGGATATAGGAACAGCGTGTGCATGCTGAAATGCAAATATAAAGTAGAATTTTTAAAAGCCATGCTGCATTTAAGTTTTATTTCATGAATAATGGCAAGATATTCAAGAATTTTTGAAATATTTTTGCATTAAATCTGCTTTATGGAGCATCACAAGATTGTGGGAGGATGGGTCTTCAGATACTTTAAATAAATGTTTCGCATAATTTATGGCCAGTAACCATATTTCATGGTGAGGATGATGAATATGATAACCACAAATGTGAAGGTTTTCGGATATTGCAAACCGAAGGTGAAATTTTCCAGTTAATGGGTTTTGTAAAGAAATGTGGAGTAGTAGTAGTAAATGAAGCTAATATAACATTTTTTTATTGATTTTTACTGCGAAGACAATGTCCCAATGATCAATCAATTAATGGATAGCGAAATCTGTAGTATGGTTCTAGATCCAGAAAATACCTCTACTGATAGTGAAGAAAGTGACAGAGATATTATTGAAAATGAAAAAATTGCAATTGACCAGTTAGTTGGAATTTTTGACACAGCAGGTACAGGACTTGAACAATGGAACTTTGTAACTGAATAAGAAATTATGTCTGTCTACAGAATTAAAGAGAAAATATTAGCACAAAAAGGAAACTTAAACAACTTACATTGAAAGAAATGTTTAATAAAGTAAACAAATAAATATTAAGCTTTTTTGTAAATTTTATTACCTTTTAGATTATAAATGCTTCATTATTTCATAAATCATGATTTCATATTTTTAATTTTATAATTTCTACATGCCCTCTTACTAGTTTTAAACTGATGATCTAATACCTGGAAAAATCCCAAATCCGGAATCGCCGAAGTTCCAACGAGTCCGGATCTCAGACTTTGTACTGTAGTTAATTTTTTTTATCATAACTGATATACATAGCTTTAAACAACTAATTCAAAAATAAAAAGAAAATGCATTTTCTTTGGTTACTTTTTGTGAACAACTGAAATATTTTAAATAAGAAAGTACAAAATACTTACTTGTCCTGGGCCAACATAAACAACTCCGATTTTGTGTGTATCATAAGGTGGTGTATGGTCTAATACGTTTAAAGCTCTGTTATTAGTCTGAAAGAGAAAAACAATACAGAAGTATTTCTTCAAAGGAAAATACCATATAAATTAAAATAAAGACTACATTTAATTTGCTTGAGAGTTAATATAAATTATCTTACTTCAGTTGGAAGCAAGAGAAGTGGTTTATGAGCTGGTGGACCAAAATAGCTGTCATGAAATAATTGCAAGAAAACAAAACTGGAAAGGGAAAAAAATAATAATTCAAAAATTTAAGCTTAAAACACAGCAGTTAAATACTTAAAAACCTTCAAATTATATTCTAAAAAACATCAAAGATGAGTTCCCAGCCACTAAAGAATTTTACATATGTTTAAATAATTACAAAAGGTTAAGACATTTTAAAAACAATTTGTTTTTATTGTTAAATAAAAATACATATTGTTGTCAACTCTCAAAGACGATATCAATTGAAAAGGAATATGAATTTTAAAAGCTAAAATATTGTTTACGCATCTCTTTTTTCCCACCAAATACAAAACAAAATAAACAGAAAAACATTAAACGATAGGAGACATCTCTATCTAAAAATAAAGTTAAATAAATAAATACAAAAGACTGCAATGCTCATTACAGAATTTTATCTGCATTTTTTTATTTTACAAAGTTCTATATAACCTTATTCTGAATCTTTTACAGCACTGTGCTCTACCAGTTTCAGAGTGACTAAGAATGCTGCATACTGGCAGTCAGATAAGGGCTTAAAACCAGAAGAATGAGCTGGCTGCATAGTTGGTTTTCCCCTTTGTAACGTAAATATCAGCCATTTTCCCTTAGATAGTCCTCCAAGAAGGCCTCCTTCTTCTTAAGCAGGTAGTCCTTGTGTGCTTTGCTGTATTCAAATAACCCTTTATAGCAATAAGTGCTCAACAGAGAGCTGGTAAATTGTGCAACATTAAATTAAATAATAACCTATATTTCTAATACCACAAATTTTGGTTTTTAATTTTTCTTGTGCTAACATATGTTCATCAGTGGCAGACAATTATATCCTTCAAATGTAGATTAAAATCATTATTTGGATGGATGACACGGCTGCCTTGAATTCACCTCTACTCCAAATTTACATATAAGGAGTTTTACTAGAGGATCATTGTCATAAGGCTTATCTAGGTAAGTCAGAAAGTAAGTTGTACTTTAAAATACAACCATCACTGCCCACAATTCCATTGAAAAGATGGAGTCATAGTTACATCCTGGTTGTTACAATAGTGGACACACTATCAGCAAATGGCATCTGTTTTGCAATTGTAACTTCTACTCATTTTCTGTAGACAAGACATATAGTTCTACCAAAATTCATTGTCAGTCGCATGAAGTGTGGGCGATAAATCAATTCTGCACCAAGCAGTCACAAAATGGGGTGTATTGTTTGAAAATGGGTATGCATCACAAAGGACCTCTTACAAAAAATTCAGTGGTAAGTGTGAGAACCCCATTATCAGTTATCTTACTATGATCTAGCTTAAGGGAAAAAAAAATTATCATGAAGACATAATTCTACTCAAAAAGCCAAAACTCCAAGGTTATAAATGGCAGACTACACTGGGTTCTATCTAAATTAGGAGAAACAATTGTCACAAGAAGCACAGATTCAGGGTGGGTGAAAAACCATTTTTTGATGTCTAAGACTACGAATTCCTAGTTGAAAAATCTCAGCTACATGTACAGTAAAACCAGCAAACAAATGGAATTGAACAATCACAAAAAAAAAAAGTATTGATCATCATCACATTTCAAAACTGCTGATCTATGTGATGAATGCATGGCTGGACAGAGCTTCTTAAAAAGACAGGATGGCCCCAGGAAGCACTGGGATTATACATGACATTTTCTCTAAAGGGAACTTCTGTAGGTGTAAAAGATTATGTTATTATATAATATGCGGAAAAAAAATTTAAAAAATAGTATTCTGAGAAAAAATTAAACAAATCAGCTTACTAGAAACAACTGTGGCTCTTTATCAAAGTTTCACATTTTAAAACTAAATTTAAAAAAGTGAAGTGAATGAATCTTCAGAAAACATGATATATGTATATACATAAAAAAGACTAGAAAAACAGTAAAAATATTTTATATAATTTTTTTTAATTATAAATTTTTTGACAACTGCCAATTTTTAATATATAATTATTAGTAATTCAGAAATGCTAATTCATGGAGTTACGAACAATTTATAAGTTATTCTTGACCTAGTACTGCTACTTTAGTTTCATAACCCTAACAGGCAAGTGGAATATTACTACTATGTCTGACATAAAGCAACAAAGTGTTACAAAGGTTCTAAATCAAACTTTTTATTTAAATAGAACCTTTCCCTCGTACTGGCAAATGTCAGCTTGAAAACTTAACAGAATATTCTTGTGCCATTTAATCCAATCCTATAATTAATATTTAATCCAATATATCCTATATTTGGTTACTTTGTAAAATCTCACAACCTGTGATGTTTTTCCCATTTGATACCACTCCCAGGGTTGGATGAAATGAATTCCTGAGGACATTTTTGCTCTTTTTCCCCTGATATGATGTGAGAGGATGTATAATCTGAGAAAGATATTATGCACGATAATACAACTTTCATATTCTTAAACAGTACAGGTATCTCTCCCCCCCATGATTGCTTTTGCCAACACAGCCAGTTCCTTTGTTTTTCAAATATTTTATTACATTACAAAAAGTAAAAAAATTATCCATAGTAACATTTTTTCCGATGTTATAAAAAGACTCAATCAACTGATATATGGCATGTTCCTCAAAGTTTCTTCGACTGGTCTGCTTTCATCTTTTCTCACAGAAGGATATTCATTTACAAAGTATTTTGTTTTTACATCAGCTAAAAGGCAAAATTTTACACAAATTTATCAGTTTTTTTAGGCATATACTAAATAAAAAGCCATCTTGCCTTTGTAGGGAATAACTGTTCATCAATTTTACTGTTTTCGCTTTTTTTTTAAACACAATAAACAATTCTCAATAAAGGTATTCTGTATTTTTGAAACATGAGCAACTGGATCGGTTTGTAATTCTTGCAATCTAGTTGATTTCAAATTAAAGTAAAAATAGTTCATTATTTCTATGCCTAGGAATAGTTTTGCTGAAGAATTCTGGGCCCCAAAATTTGGATGATAAACTCAAAACAGAAAGTATTTTGGCAACCAAAGCACCAAATAATACAGTAATAAAAGCAACTACTTCATCAAGTGACCATGCTACACCATGCAGAGTTAGCCTTCTACTAAACAGAGAAGAACAATAGTCAAAATGACTGCTAGCCATAGTTTTCAAGTTTCAATTTAGATTTTCTGATTTTTAACCTGTTATGGCTTTTGTGCATTTGCTGTATATGATGCATTATTTTTTTATTGATTAAAAGCCTCCATATGTTCCCCTCAATTAATTTTCTCTTAACAAAATTAAGGTTGCCTACTTGCTTGCAAATATTTTGAAGAAGAAGTATTTTAAATGAATTTGCTGAATGAACTTCTTTTTTCCAATCTGTACCATCATTTGTTATTTCTTTGTTTCATGCTTGATTTTCAAAACATGTAATTTGTCTTTGCTTTCTTATTACTCCATGCCTTTTTTGTCTTTTTGGATTGTGACTATTTCCTTGACTTATAAGCAAAATGAAGAGCGCTGTGGAACAAAAATGAAGGTGAAGAACTTACTAAAGTACTCAGGCAAGAAACATGAAACCCATTTGGGATATTACAACTTTGGGAAGCAGAAGGCTCCCTTCAGTTTTAACAAACAATCAAATAACAACTGGCATGAAAATGAAAAGAAAAGCCAAACAAATAGGATCAAAACACTGCTACACCATGCAGAGTTAGCCTTCTACTAAACAGAGAAGAACAATAGTCAAAATGACTGCTAGCCATAATTCTAGGTATATACTGTTACACAAAGAACATCATTTAAAACAAGCCAAATGAATTATTTTGTCATGTTGGTACATACTTAAAAAAATCAAAAGTGACAATATTTAAAAGGAAATTTAAAAAAAAAAAATAGGAACAATTTATTTGTTCGCAGTCAAAATGGCTGCTTATTAATGCTACTTAATGGTTATTGGTGATTATAAAAGTAGTTTATAAAAGCAGTTGATTATAAAAGAAGTACAAACATTTTGGTGATTTTAAAAGTAGTTTGGTAGTATATGTTTATGTAAATAAAAGAACTATCATATACGTTTCATATGCTGTTTTGTTCATGCAACTGACATTTTGACTAACACTTAGCATTCAGGGAAAATTAACACAAATAAAATATATCTCCAAGAAAGAATTCCTTAAAATACAAAAAAATATGAAATGTAATGTTTTTGATACACAAAATATACAAAGAAACCAAAGCCTTTCACAATTAATATTTAATTAGGTTTTAATCATAATATGAGGGTACAAAATTTTGATTAAAAATTATAAAACCCTGACAACAAAACCCTTTAAAAATTTAAAAAATGAACAAACCTGGGACTCATGCCGCTACGTCGATTTACATCTGGCTTCATAACTGACTTTTCAGATCCAAGAGGGCGAATGGGGCTCATAACTGATATAGTATGGCCTCTGTCTCTAAATGACCCAGATACTACATTTTGTGGCTCGGCTGAAGCATTAAAATATAATGTAGAAATATTTGATATAGTTTCATACGAACAAGATTGAAAATTATAGAATTTTCATATAGTTATTAAATGTATTCCTTCGCATTAAAAAAACACATTACATTCCAGTTTAAGTGAAAAATATCATCAAATCAATTCAAAATATTAAAAATGAATATAATATTTCAGATACTATAAATATGAATTCAGGGGAGGAATTAAGAAAGTTTAGTAGGTTCAAATTAGAAATGGAATTTCAATACTCTAAATTGACACTCACCATTACAAGTACAAGTATGTATTACAATTAAATCTAGCAAAACAAGTACAGATTAAAATTTTTTGAAGCAATCATATATACCATCCTATTCTTATCAGAGCCATGTTTTACATGCAAATGAAATTTTCAACAGTAGTTAAAAAAATCAAGTGGCACACAGCTAGATACGTACAACAGAATCTTAAGGAATTTTTCCAGGGCCAGAGGATTAGAAATTCTTAAATGAGAAGACTTATTAAGAGGAAAAAAATCTTAATAAAAGTGACAAAATAGTTAATGAACAGCTTAAGAATTATTGATAGCACTAAGAGAGAAAACAATGATTTATAATGCATTTTTTAAGTCAATGTTTTATGTTTTGTCAAAAATATCTACAAGAAATAATAATTATAGATCTGGCTTCTTTAACATAGTATATATAACTTAGTAACTTCCTTAACATAGTATTTAACTAGCCGCTATGCAGCCAGCCTTCGTCTGGCTTTTAAACGTACCGGAAAAATGCCTAAAAGACACACTTGGGACTTATGGCCGTGTAAGTTCTTCAACTTTTTTCTCTTTGTTAAGATTCCAACCCTCCTTTGTATACGGCCCTGATGTATCTCCAGAAAACCATATACATCTTGAATTTTTAGCAAATTAATTGCATGAGATGTGCATTAAACATTTGTTAAAGCATAATTTATATCGCAGTTCTTAAGCACCACCATGACAACATAAAAAATTATATAAAAATTCTACAATAAAATTAAAATTTTTTAAACATTTTCTTACTCGATAGTTTGAATGATCCTTTTTCTGAAATTTTGAAATGTTATGATACTTGAGGTAATCTTCTAAGGAAATGTGTCAGCAGTCACATCGCAGCCATTTAACTTGTATAAAACATTACAATGAAATAAGCAATATCCCTTGATACGAATGATATTATCCTAATAAAGTAATTAAACAATTTACCATTGCAAAAAGAAACAACTTCTTAATTTCTTAAAGTTTTCAGTCTCTTAAAAACAGTAACATAAGAAATACGATGAAAAATCGTTGCCAAATCGAAATTTTTAAAAGAATGAAACTATTCAAAATGATGCAATTTCATCAAAATCTATCAACAACAATAAGAAAGGAAAATTGTTGCCAAAACTACATTTTAAAATATCTGAGATGTGAGAAGTGTATTCGGAAGCTTCATTTAAAAAAATTTTTTAAAATACAAAATATTTTTATTTTTCCAAAATTTTTTTTTTTTTTTTAAAGGAGTCGAAAGGATTAAAGTTCAACATGTCCAAAAATCAAAGGAAAATAAACAGCACATTTTTTAAAATAAGTTTTTCTAAAAAAAATTCCGCTGAAAAGGTGTTAAGCTCACCTTCCTAAATAAATTCGTATTTAATCGATTTATTGAAATACGAAATTTATTTGAAGTTCGTAAAATAGCTAAGTGTCTACGCTTCACGACGATGTAAAAATGAAATGTATAGAGTGAAATCTCGCTTTCCTGTAGCCCATTATGTCTCAAAATGACGTGATTTGGTCACAAAACATAAAAAAAAAAAAAAAAAAATCTAATTCGAATTTCGAAAAAATTGCTTCAAGGTGCACTGGCTCTTGTGTAGATACACCTATGTACCAAATTTCATGGCCCTGAGTCTATTAGCTTACTCGCAACATGAACGAAAGACACACACACACACAGACTCTTTGTTTTATTATATGTAGAGATAACCTATCAGAATTCCAGTAATTTTCTTTATGGTAGGATTTGAAAGTTAAATACATATGCATTGATAAGTACACACTGACTAATTTTTTTGATCAATTAATTAACATAATCTAATGTTAATCAATGGTTAATTAATGCACTATTTCTCTCGCTGTATCAGCTTTTAAGCCAAGTTAAATCTTTTGAAACTTTGAACTTCTCATCACATAAATAAAAGATCATTCATATCATATAATACACAAATAGTTTGATAATTCCGTGAGAGATCGGAATTCAGCAAGAGATTAGTTAATCCACGGGTTCTTAAACGTTTTGACTTATGAAGCTTTTCACAGAATCACCTTCTATGGCAAAGCCCCTCATTATGCCTATTCTACATAGTGGCACACAGGTAGTAGTGTTAAGTAAAGAAAGAAGAGGTACATAGTGAAGTAATACAAAGTAAAAAGATACCTAAACAACTGCAATATCCATGCAATGGAATTATTTTTAAAACTTTGAAATTCAGTCTAATATCTCAGTTTATTCTGAACCATCATCATTACCCATAAAATTATAAAAATTTGTCCAAAGCAAATTATAGTTTCTATAGCTCTGAGTCCAGCTTCTAATTTATCAGCAAGAGTTTTAACTTTCTCGATTTCTTGGACATTTTTCATTAAAAAATTACAAAAGGTTCTGGTTAAAGAGAAGACTGGTGAGCTTGTATGGCTCTTTGAGGCCCAGTTTGCTGCTATAAATACCCCCCCCCCAGATTGCTGCTATAAATACTGTTTACCATTGATAATTTTTCTAATTCATGATTACTAAGAAAAATAGAAAATGAAATGAATGAAAGAAATTAGAAAGTGAAAAAAGGTTTCTCGATTTGTTGCTATAATTTTCTTTTGTTGCTGAAACTTCCTTAGGTATACAGAGTAACCTCTAAATGAATTTATATATTCTCTATGATAAAAGATTCATGATGGTTTCTCATCGGGTTCGAGATTACAGATTGAATTTCTATGGCCTAATCCGCATTCATACAGTGCATTTAATTAGACATAGGTGTTGTATATGCCCAAAACACTGGCATCTAAGACATTGCAATGAGCATTTTCTCAGTTTAAATTTTTCAGTATGAACATTGACACTGAGAATATTACTTACATTATAAATGCCCTTTCGTTTGTTTGATTTTAGCTTTATGAAGTAAAATGATTCTTTTCCATAATTTCTTTTTTTTGTGTGTGCAAACTGCCTTTTTTGAAAATGCAAAATTTCTTTTCATTAGGCCTTCCCCCCATATTCACTATCAAGCTATGCGAGAATATAATTTTGATTTCTGTTACTACACTCATTAAAAAATTTTCTCATTACTTCAGCAGGGTGGGTGCTTTCTTAACAGGAATGACTGTTTTCTTTTCAGCATTATTTCTCTAGAAGCATTTTCATTTTGCTATTTCACCTTCATCACTGAACATTTTTCAGAACTCATCAGCACAGCATTCATTTGATAAACACTGAGAGACTGCAGAATAGTTAGAATCAGTAGATTCACACAGGTACTCATTGCCAGGTGTCCTAAAAGAGGGCATCTTTAATGAGTGCTAACACGAAGGTTCCACAAAAACAAAGAAATCAGGATGATGTCTGGAGAACAGAATTGAACTACTGCTTTAATGAAAGTCTTTGCTCACAATGATATGAAGAATAATCATTAATAAATTAAATTAATTTTATCTAATTCCATTTAAAACATGTAAATATACTGGCAGCAACACATGGTAAAAATACTACTTTCAAATGGAACAAGAGTAAGCTAATCCACACTTCATTCTTTTATAAAAGCGGTCTCCACTTGAAAAAAGTTGATAAACACTGGCATGGAGAAACACCTTCTTCCCTATTGTCATAAATGCCCATTCATGCAACATTCATAATCAAAGTCAAAATACATGACACATGCTGTTAAAATGTGCTGGTGCCACTAAAAAAACTTTCTAAATAGAAGCTCGATTTTGATTTAATTATAACTGCACAGAACATTTCACTTTCATTTTTTCATTAAGTAAATGCATGCCTCGGTTGTATTATGCAAGAATCATATGACAGGGATCAATTTTGAAATAATGCACTGAAGAAAGATTTGTTACTAGCATTTTACTATTTTTAGTATACAGAGGAGAAATAACCAAATAAAAAAGAAGGCTTAGGAAGCTATTAATAATAAAAGTAGGAATTTTATGTTACACACACATATATAATATAAAATTAGTACAAATACTTTAATACTAATTTGAATGTACAAAAAACTTACTGTTATTGTTCAGCAGTTTTTCTATAGGAGCACTATTCAGGCTATCACTTCGAAAGTTGAGAGATTTTAATTTACAAGTCTTTGTACGACTCAAATCTAGTTTCAGACTAGGCTTAGAGCTCTGGACATCTCTTTCTATTTGAGGGGGAGGAGAGAATTTTTAACAACATATAATTGTTACAAATATAATAACATAATGTAGTCATCATTGAAAAAAAGTTTTGTATATTAATGCAAATACTATAATCTATTACACAACTACTCAAGAGTCCTAAAGCTTGCACATTTTATTTTAATGATCCATCCTCACAAATAAGAAACAAAATTTTTATTGTTTAAATATGCACATGCAAGGGTTATCCAGAAGTTTCCTATCAAAAAGACTTCTGTAGACTGGCATTACTGCTGACTGGACAATCAAATTTCTTTACATTTTTAAATATGAGCAGCAGTCAATATAAAAGAGATATATATATAGCTTATTTTAAATATATTATCTCCAAAAAACTTAAACAAGATTTTTCTTGCCAATTTAAGGCTAACCCCTCTAAAATAGAGACCAACACTTTTCACGACAAACTTCTTATATTCTGTCACTGAGTAAAACTACAATTCCAGCCATTTCATTTTAAATTTTGCACATACATAAATGTATTTTAATTTCATTCCTGGCATTGTTCTTAAAATATATAAATAGCTACTTTTATTAAACTTTGAAAGATTATTTAAATTTGAATCTTCTTTTGATTTTGAATTTTAATATTAAAAAATGTATAACTAATGTAACAGGGGTTTTGAGTTCAAATATGTGAGTGTCAGTGTATATTTTTCCTTAAGTAAGAATCTCGTTTAGTTTTTTTCTTAATGAGTAACTTAAATTGAAAAGAATATCTAATTCATTTTT
This sequence comes from Stegodyphus mimosarum, assembly GCA_000611955.2. Taxonomy (NCBI): domain Eukaryota; kingdom Metazoa; phylum Arthropoda; class Arachnida; order Araneae; family Eresidae; genus Stegodyphus; species Stegodyphus mimosarum. The sequence continues at coordinate 138,546 of KK118005.1, read as the reverse complement.
ATTTAGTTTATGACAGGCTATGATTTTTATTTTGGCTTAAATGGATTAATTTTCTTCTATTAATTGAGTATTGTTCATAAGTTACGATCTAGCTCTAACAAAATAATAATTTAGTCCTTAACTGGAAAAAAGACAAAACACTCTTACTTAATTGTATTATTGTTACTTGACTACTTTTTCAGTACTTAAAATTTTTACTTTTGAATTTGGTATTTCTGCAATTCAGGATTTTTCTTTATACATTTTAAATAGTTTTTACTGCCATAGAGGATTATATTATGCTGATTTAAAATGTTAATTAGAATACTGACAATTTTTTTCTCATAATGATTTATGGCTTTAATT
>KK118005.1:51912-138136 GCA_000611955.2 Stegodyphus mimosarum | reverse complement strand
TATATAGTATATATATACATATATATATATATTCTTATATTCAGCAAAATTTCCTATTTTTTAAGTTCTAAATTGAAAAAAGCCGATTTCTTTGAAGGTGTTTCGCATTTCAGTTCCCTCAAATTAATTATAAGTTGAAAGGTAAAAATATATTAAATTTTTTCTTCAGATAATATATTAGAAGTTCTAAACAATATATTGAAGGAAATTAACAATAACCATAAATTGTACATGTTAGATATATAACATTTTTTGTATGAATATGCTCTTATGAAATAAGTTTCTCATATCTCAGATTTCACAATAATGGCTCAATATTTAAATATCCACATATGCTTGCCATATTTCTCAATACACACACCAATCCATTTCCTGGTATAAAAATATCTTAAAAATGAATATTAAAATGTACAGTCTTGTGAAAAATATTATAGATTCCCCCCGACCCCCTCTTTAGCACTGTCTGCATAATATGCTAAAATTTTCTCATAAAATATTTATCACCTACATTTTATTTCAGAAAACAATTCTTTAAATTAATTAAACTTGTTAAAACTAATTTAACAAATATAAATGGGAATGAACATTTAATGACCTGAATTTAATTTTTTTATAGAAAATTTGACCTTATTTTGATAGTTAGTACGGATTTGCAGAACATGATTTTGCACATATGTGATGTTGTATCTTAATTGTTTCCATGATTTGTCCAACGATAGAATTTCATTCATATGTAACAAGCTGTATAGCAATAGTCTTCAAATTGTGTTCCATTGAAGCCAGAGGTTGTGCAAATCTATATATATATATATATATATATACATAAAACTGAAACGCTTCAGATTTTAAATTACGTCCAAAGGGGTGTTTTTTTAACATTTTGTGTGTTACCTTTATTTATTAAATACCACATTCTTCACATTTAAAAAATAAAATTCAGTTCAAGAGCAATATTGCAAAATAATTTTAAAATAAGCACATCTTTAGAATTTCTAATACACAATCCCGCGAGCTGGAGGTAAAAATGTTTTTTCTTACAACATTGCCAATTCTCGTTTTGAAACTGAGTTTATTAATCAAAAACTTGTTAAATTTTTGCAAAATATGAAATAATAGAACAAATTCAAAATTTCAGATCTAGGCTTCCAGATGCCCATATTCGAGTGGAAATGTTTAATATTCAAAATTTGATGGTTCTAGGTACCGTTGTTTTATTACAATGCGAGAAACATACATACATTTATGCAGATTCTTCCTCATTTAATTTCTTTAAATATAATACAGGGTGACAATCTGAAAAGTGAAGCAATACTTTTAGTGAATCGACACAAAATGCCAAAACGAAATTAATAATCCTTCTGGCCAGGTTAATGTTTGTTAGTTTATTATCTCATTTTAAATAGAAATGTTTGAATTTATGTTTTTTGTTATTAGATTTAGGTATATTTCTTACATGAAATATTTTAATGGCATTTATAAACTAATTCATACTTTTCATTTGCATATAGATGATATAAAAGTTGAGAGTTATAATATTTTCATTATGAAAAATGAATACGTACTTAATATAATACATTGATTATAAAATTTGCTATCTTTAAAACAGCTTCTTAACTTTTCATGATGGAAGCAATTTTCAATCAGTCTTTATTGTAAAATTCATTATATTTTATTATATTTATGCAAAAAAGCTAACTGAAATGTTTTTATAGACCCTAAAAAAGAAAAATTCTTAAAGCCTCATTTCTGTTAGCTTATTTAAATTAAACAGCAAGGTAGTAAGAGTATATTTCTGACAAAAGTTTAAAATATTCAGTTCTAAATGACTTTCCAATGAAACATCAAACGGATCTTTTGTTCCTGCCCTGTTTTTTAAGACTTTCTTTCTTCATGAAGGCCAATGCCCTTATCATATTTGCTAGACCTTGCTCCCTTGAATTTTTATCTTTTCGGGTCATTTCAAAATTATCTGAATGACCTGGAGTTCACTTTTTTGGACATGGTCAAATGACATGTTGATAACTTCTTTACAAATAAAACTAACGATTTTTTTAAAAAGGAATTTTCCAGCTGTCTGAGGTGAGGTGAGGTGAGGTTATTTGAATAGGGTAAAGTGATGACGACCATCTGCCTATGAGGAGAGATGCCTTTATGAATGACTTTCTGAGGGAACTGGCTTGTATTCATTTACACATGGGGAAACAAATGAAAATAAACCATACAGCTAGGAATTTCCTCTGGGATCAAATGACCATTATTCAGCAGTTTTAACAAGTAGCCACTGCTGGGGCTTCTGCCTGAGAGATGGCAAAAAGGCATAGAACAGAAGAGCACTTATTCAATAAATGTTTTTGTAGGAATTCATTTATATTTATCATAAAGAAATTATAGACCTTTTCAGATGGCCCAATATTATAAAATACAGTTTGTTAAAAAGACTTTGTGATTTTCTTCCAAAAAACTTATACTGAGAATTATTTCTTTGAAATACACAGATTTTCTCAAACGGAATTAAGAATGGAAGGCACAAATCTGTCTCTCTGCACTTTGTTGAAAAAAGTTAAATTATAACACTCAATGCTCATTATAACAAAAATTCATTAATGCACTATTCTGTTATAAAAACTAGTGCAAAGAGTTGCCAACTGATTACAGTATACTAAGTCCATGTTCATTATAGTGACTCCTCATTATAATATCCTTTTTCTTTAGAACACAGGGGATCAAAAGCACCCTCAGTTTGGTGCAGATTTTGAATAAAACTGTATTGATTTTTAGACGATTTGATACAGTTTTTTGGGAGTAAAAACTTTTCCCTAATTTTAAATTTTACAATAGCATTTTCTATGTCATTTGATAACAGGAATTTACTACTGAATCCTCTTTTTTTAAATGAAAATCCTGGATTAATGGATCAATCTTAGAAACAAAAACACACACACAATAATGATTTTTACACATTTATGAATTTAAACCATTATCATAGAATTTATAAGTTTTGTTAATAGGAGTGAGATAAATGAAAATTTATATAAATAATTAATCAACATACCATCCTTTTTAGATGGAAACTCCATCGTGCTACCTATTGTTAAATTTTCAAGTTGATCTTGATTTGACTCCATAGAACTTTCAAAGCTTTCCTTTCTTTCTTCTTGCATTAAAGGTTGAAAATTAGACCAACTAGTATTCATATCAGGACTGGAATTTGTGCGTCGCATTGGGGGATTAGATTTTGGACAAGGAGATATTTCTATGCCACCTCTATCACAGGAAACTTCTTCTAAGGAAAACATATACATCTTTGAAATACAGACATTGCAATCACAAACACAGAAGCTAAAATCGAGGCAAAATATTCAATTCATAGTATCTAAATAATATTTATTACTAAAAGAAATGCTATAATGAATATATTATCGACCTGGCAGTATATGGATATTGAATTGAATATACACTGGATAGAATATAGTATTGACCTGGCAGATTTGAAGATTTTTAAAAACTAACAAAAAATGAGTCATGTATAAAGTACCTTGGCGGAATGCTTACGTAAAAATATCCTTTAAGCATTAGCTTCCTTCCCCTTTTTCATTGTAATTTAAAAACTTTCTCTCTTTTACCAATTATCATAAATGCATTTTCTTATCCTTTCCACACACACACCACACACACACAAAAAAAAAAGACTGAAAACACTTAATATTTTGGCACATAAAGAAATTTTGGTACTGATAGGTACTGATATGTAGAAAACATAAAAGGAAAAATTATACTTCAATTTTTAAATCTACTAAATTATGATATAAGTAATAGAGTGAAAAGAATTACTGAGTTCAGATTCTGCTGCCAAAACATCATCTTCAGTTGATGACAGAAAGTAATCATCTGCATCTTGATCTTCGATCTTTTGAGGCAACACCAAGGAAGTAAGAACAGACAAAGGAATGTCCTGAAAATTTAATTAAAAACATAAATAAAGAACACAAATTCAGTTAAAAATTAAACTACCATATTAACCAGGTTATGTCTTTATATTGTTTAACTTGGTTTCTCTGCATGAGTCAAATTCTAAAATCAATTTTTAATCCACTTCAAAAGTACTGATTTTCTTAAAATTTTGTATGTGTACATATATGAAATAGTCCAAAGTAAGTTTTTCAAAAGTCAATACAGATTACTTTTACCAATTTAATGATTTTTCATAATGCTCCTTATTTAATGATCAGATTACATCCAAATTTTGTACTAACAGATAGATGAAAATCTTACAAATAAAGGTCCCTACCTTTTTTTTTTTTTAATACTACTGTAATTTAATTTGTCGAGTTTTACTGATTCTTTTAAAATCATTAACCATTAACAACAACCACGCAGTTGATAATAATGATGAATTTTTAAATTAAAATTATCATAGATAAATATATTAAATGTAATCTTACACTGTGAGATAAATCAGAAGGCACTGTGTCATACACTCTTCCACCCTTAGCCAATGAGCTCACTGAGAGTCGTGGAGAAGAGGTAGTGAGGTATGAAGTGCGAATTTTAGTTTACTTTTATAGGTATTAACAGAATGCCTGAAGAGAATAGTTTGAAACAATATATACTTCTTTTTTAACTACATTTGAAGAATAGTTGTACATATTATTGTACCAATAAAATGTCTATATGAGAATAAACTAAAAAGGAATTTATGAAGTAGGGTTTGACTTGATATTACACATTAAAAGAAAGGTGACAAATCTTGTAGATCATTATTATGCTGACTGTAATATTCTCGTTACTGCTGTTGTTGCAGATATTTTTAACTGCTGTTGTTGCAGATATTATTTTTGGAGAAGAGGATTACAATGAGTTTAGACAAGAGAATTAGATTTTGGACAAATTGAATAAAAGACAATTCTTTCCTATCAGTTTCTAAAATACAATATTTTGATTACCGATTATTAAAAAATATTGTTCCACCTTTAATTTTTCTTTCTCTTCAAAAGAATACACCAACTGATTGTTTTATTTAAGGAATTGCTTTGCATTCGCTCAAATTTTGTACTTTTCAATTATGCAGTTCCCATTTGTGAAATTTTCCCTACTCCCCCCTCTTCCGTTATGCGTCTGCCACACTTTTTGGCATCTGTGAAAGAGAAACCAAACCCAAGCCAAGGCCCAATGATAGTACCATCTGGGCTATCATTGTGTATGTGTGTGCGTACATCTATAAACTATTCTTTTAACTAGAAATTGTTTACAATTAAAACACCCAAGTGACAGATGAATAATAGAAAAGTACCAACATCTCTAAAAATTTTGTATTGATCAAAACCTTTCATGACAGGTTGCATATCAATGCTCATTACCATTAACATCAGCAAGAAGCTTTCCTAAGTTATTTTATTTTTAGTTACATACAAATTTAACTACTACACTCTAACTGAAAGTACATGCCTACAATCAACAGTTGCAAAAATAAAGGCCAAGTAAGGACTTTTTTACACAAAGTGTATAAAGTGATCTAATGTCATGCATAAAAATTATTTAATAGTATTAAAAAGAATTTAATTGCTGTATTTAATTAAGTGACTAATGAATTTAAAGTAAATGAATAGATTCGATTTAAAATTTAATAAACAATATATAAGAAGTTAAAATCTTAGCTTTGTTATATCTGTAATTCTTCAGTCTTTTGCTATTTGACAAAGTTCAAGAACTAGAGTGAGGCCATAGACAGAGATAGAGAAATCTGTCAGCAGCTGGCTTGAGGTAAAAAAAATAAAAGGAGATAAAAGGCTTTTGGTTAGTGTGCTCTGTCAGAAGTCAGCTTCTGTGGTCACGTGAGAAAAACAGTTTCCAAGTTTTAATTAAGTCCAAGTATTAATTGAGGGTCCAAGCTTTTTTTTTCCTCCATAATGGAAAGAAACATTAGTTTTCTGCAGATAAACTGCTTTGTCCATGGAAATGCAATGCCAGTTGCCTTAACTGTGGATTGTAAAGGAATTTCCCTGCAGTTAAAGACCAGATGGGGATTTCCCTTTCCTCTTAGCATTAAGTTCTCAGTTTTTGAAAGTTCTTAAAAATAAGTCCAAAAGTCTATTAAAATCAAAATATTTTCTAATACAAATGCAATTTTAAATCATTTCAATACTAATTCGAAGGCACTAGAGAAGAATAAGCACTTTACTTTATTTTCAATATATGGAATTTAAGGAGTTGAATTTATAACTTATTTTCATAATTAATGTCTTTAATTGATAGATTTTTAACATCAATCATGAAACCTACAGTCTAAGATTTATTGCTTTTTTAATTGGTTGCAATGCTTGTTACTTAGGTATACAAGAAAGTTTAATTTCTTTAACTGGTAATTACTTATTTATTTATTTTATGTAACTTTTCTACATTGGTCATATGCATAAAAAGTGGATGCTTCTACGAGAAAATAAAAGACATCAGCTGCAAAACATATTGTAATACTTTCCAGAGCATTTTACTAAAAATGTGTAAGGCTAAAATCTCATTTATAATTCTTTTGTTTCTGTTAAAATGCTGTACTGGTTTTATGCGGAGACAACTTTTATTTTTCTTGAAGAAACCTTTAACATATCAAGCTTATCTGGGTTGTCCATCTTATAAATACAACACAACATGATAATTAGACTAAAAAAAGTTTATTAAGTAGAATTTGGTTTTACTTCTTCCATTTTAATATTATAATATAGTTCTTTTCAATTCGATCCCTTTTATCTAACAAGTTTCGAATCTGCTACTATTTGTGTAAATAACTGCATAGTGAACATGTCAGCATCATTTAAGCTCCACAACATATTTAAACTGCAGCTGAATGCTTTGGTTTAATAATCCTGTTAATTTTTAAAAATCAGCCATACTCAGAATGTTCAGAATATCATCATTAAGTGCATGCAGAAACTATTTATATGGGAAAGTGAATTCCTGGAAAGTTAAAAAAAAGATGTATGCAAAGACCATATGGCAGAACTATGAGATCATATTATCAAACATGACTTAAACAATACAAGATTTACAAGTTTTATGTTGAAAATAAAAAGTTGAAAAGTTTAATAATGCCAAATATTTTGAAAGATGCTAGGGATACAATAATGGACAGTGTATTAATGAAATAGTTTAGGCTTCAATACAATAAAGGTATATGAATTCCCAGGAAGATTTTTATCAAGCTGGACAAATGTTTTCATGGAGAAATAAAATTAAGCTAGATTGATATATTTTCAGGTACAAATACAAAGCAGATCTGTAAAACTGTATTGTTTTTGTTTTTAGGCTTTTATATTTCAATACTGTGAGTAAAGGAATGGGAAAAAATTGATTTACAGGAACATTATTTAACACATTTTTTCATATTCTCAGCTTTAATCTGAGAATGAATCACAGCAATACTTATACAGACTTAATGTGAATCATAGTAATATGTATTTTACTCCATGTAAATATTGCTGAATCACAAAGTATATATATACTGTCATGTATATCTAAACTCCGCGGTGAGAGGATATATAAGCATCATGACAGCATAGACTGGCAGATTCTGAAAGTATCTTCTCTATCATTTTCTATAGTTCAACTATGGCCAAATCCAAAAACTGTAGTATATAAAAAATACAACTTTTTATATGGGTTTTCAGAAAATTATGCATAATATTGCAATTTAATATTTGATAACTATGAAGTACACATTGCATAACTTACTGGAGGAGCTGATGGCAAAAAAAGATGATTCTGCATCTTCATCATCCATGAAGTGTTTCCTGTAGGTCTACGTATATGGACTTCTGCCCAACTTGAGCACCAGCAGCTACAGAGGTGGTTACTTTTATCTTCTCTGCCTTTGTCTGATTAAAAAAATAAAAGAATAACATTGGAAAACATTCACTCTGAATAATATTTGAATAAGAAATCTAATTCGTAAAGTTACTACCATTTTTTTTTCTTGCCTCAAGGCACTCAGAAAGTTATCTTCTCAACATTTTAAAATGGATTCGTCCACAGAGCAGATATTTTCATCTTACTAATAAAGACAAACCCTTGCAAATACTTCCACCTTTCACTTACTAACAATTGTAACCCGCTAAATATAACGCAGTATTCACATGAGGGCTTTGTGAGGCACAAATGGCATAAGCTGAACTTTGTTGCTAGGTTGACCAGATGTCGCTACATCATGGAAACTGATATAAAGAATTTGTTTAATGTTCTAACAGTTCAACTTTATGCCAAACTGGTAAAGAACCAACCAGCTGCAACAAAGCAAAGTGTTGCTGACATTCGATCAATGATTTCACCACATAAGGTGCACATTCACACATGCTGCTTTACTTTTCCCAATTAGCTACAGCTTAAGCTCTGTTTCATGAATGTAAATGCAGCTTACATGTACACCTTAGAACTAAGACAATACTGGTGGCTCGACCATCAGGTAAATGTTCCCTAACCGTACTTTTATTTAAGATAAAAAATTTATAATTCAAAGATATTTCTTTTGAGGTTATGTACCATGAGCACAGCATAGTGCAAAATTTAAGAATCACAATGGAAAAATAATAATAATAATAATAATAATTATAGGTACATGGCAAAATTAAAAGTTTTAAAAATCATTCAAGTTAATCATGTCAAACTTGCAGTAAACAGTTTGGCATTGAAGCTAACTTCATTTGATACTGGAGAAAACAAAAGGATATACTAATAAAGATAAAAATTAAAGCAAAGAACATTTTGAAGACCCAAAACTGGAAAGTTTCCAGAAATTGATAGTGAAGTGCCGAATTGCATAACAGAATAACAAAATAATGGCATAGCCATGTCACATGAAATGATGCAAACCAAAGCAAGCGATGAACTGAAGAAATGTGGTATTACAGTTGTGAGGTTCCTTTAATTTGAATAAGCAGTTTTTTTACATTTTGAATCTTCACTATCATTTCTCTCTTTCCGTTTTCCCACAAAGATGCAGATTAGTTCACATGTGTTGATAAAGAGGTTTTGAGACTGTTGATAGAGCATGTTGTTGGGGCCATGTTACTAGGTTTGCTACTTTAGGTAAGAGTTCCCATCTTCAGCCTTGCACTACAACTATCGATAGTTGAAATGCATACCGGTTAAGTTCTGAGCCAACTTTGCATTAAATTGCTCTGTGTAGCCTATGGCTATATGTTTATTTAAATTTAAGCTTTACATTTGATCTACTGCTTTTAAGTTTCTCACCGTACATGCTGGCCGAATTGTAAGCACCAGGAGTGCCTTATTATTCAGTTTTAAATAAAGAGTCTTTTGCATTCCTTTCAATTTTCTGTTGGTCTTCAGACTTAGCAATAAGTCACTTCACACCTGCATAAAATTTAACATTGGATGATAGCCAAGAGCATTAAACTTTACACAGTAAAACAATTTAAAGCAAGCACAGAATGGGCATCTGTGATCCAACAAAGAAAAGATTATGACTATGATCTGGCTATATTGGAAATGCAGATCAAACTCTTGTATTTTTTATATGCCCAGGAACATTACATTCAACCAAAAGTGAACATCTTCTGTGATCATAAAAACTACAAGAATTGAAAAAGTGTCCTGCACAGTAATATTAAATGACTGCTGATGGTAAAAAAATTGTCACCTTTCACAACACTTAAACAGGAGATATTGGAGAAACTAAAACTCATCAATGGTATTATAGCTAAGGTACATGAGAAAGGCTGGATATTATCTGACTTAATGAAAGAGTGGCTTGAAATTGCAAGCACCATCGGCTCTTCTACATAAGAAGTTACTGCCCTGAAAGACAACTTTTGTAGGTATCTCATAGGATATATTAAAAATGTAGAATTAATAAAAGTAACACATGAAGTTAAAAAAAGTAACCATTTCTGTTATTATTTCAGGATGACTTACTCACTTCTGCAACTAGTGTGACATATCGGCAAATAAATCATTAAAAGAATGTCCCTAAAAGTTTTATAGTAAGTGCATGCCAGTGGGTCGCACACTTTTACTAGCACATGAAAAAAATTCAAAGGCCTTCTATATAATGGTTTGCTAGTGAATTTTGGGTGCATGGGCTCTGATTGATGAAGCAGTAATAATAGAGAGTTTAAAAAAATATGGGATATCTGATTCTCTCGATTGTTTTGAAGATCACTCACTGCACATGAGATTTGTGTGATGATGAGGACATTGACAATGGTGAATGAAAGCTGTAGCAGACAATGCAGATAGCAGTTTTAGCAGCATTAACAATTTGAGACGCAGTGGACAACAAGTTGGAAGAATCAAGAAGCAGAAATAAAGATATAAAATATTGTAATATTACTCAGCATTCTTACTGGAATGTAGTTTTCTTTTAAATAAATAATATTGTGTTGGCATTTATCCATTAATACTTTTAAGATGGTATGTTTTTACTCTGGCCTTTAGAAATTAAATTATTCATGCAATTTTCCCCTCTTAATTTTTGCATTATAAAATTAATACAAAAAGTTCTAAGGGGTTCAAAAAGGGAAAATACAGGAGTAAACATGATATTTTTGCAGCATCAAGAGTTCTGATGTAATTACACTAATTCTATGGGTATCCAATATTCTAACATACACTAAAAGTTAACTCCACAGCATATCATGAAAGTATAAAAGGTATACAGTCTAGGGTATTTTTCAAATCCAAAGAGTACAGAGTCTTGGTAGATGTTTAGCAAATTATCACTAAGTCTAAAGTAACAACTGAAACTTGAGAGAGGTGTAAAGAACATTTATTTACAATTAAATAAGAACAGAGGAAACACTTTGTGCTTAAAACTCACCCAACCACTTGTGAGAACATAACTTAAAGTAATAGTAAGTTCAAATGTAATATATATATTAACAAATTAGTAACTAGTAATTAATAAAGTAGTAAATAAACTATTAACCAAAAGATACTCGGATCACTTAATGTGACGCTGGTCAAAATTTAACCAGCATGGCTGTCAACTATCAGCAATTATAAAAGACTACAAATCTTATCTAGCAGTCCCAGTAATATGATCTCAAGAGATAGAACACATTGTCTTACAATCCAAATCCCTAAGCTTAAATACACGCGAACTAATTTGCATTCTGGTGAGAAAACGGACGGGAGAAGTGACAATAAAGATAAAAAATATAAAATAACTGGTTAATCAACCTAAAGGAGCCTTACAAAGCAACTTATCCCAAAGGTCTTTGATGGCTTCAACTAAGTAAATTGCTTGAATCAGAGAAGCATTCACACAAACTTATGTTTGATAACCATTGCTCTAGGTATTTAAGACACTTTACTGTTAGTGGCAATGCAATAGCCACATGAATGACGCCAAATAACATAGTTTGTATGAGCATTATGTCATGCTATCAAGAAAAAACATAGTAATTAAACACAATAGGACATTTTTAAGCTTTTAAGAACTGCTTTCTTGCTCTCCAAAAAGAATAAACTTTTAATGCCTTATCCAATGACAATTTAATGATAAAATATGAAGTCATATTTATATGGACTAAAACTTTCTGTGATAATAAATATTTCTAAATTCTGCAAAATTTAATTATACATTCTAAAAAGTTTCTTCAAGAATATTAATACTAATCAATGAGAAATATATTTCCAGTATAGATATAGCATTGCATTTATAAACTACAAGACATGAAACAATAACACCTATAATGCCAAATTCAATTATGATATGTAATAAAGATACTAACTTTCTGAAGTCCAGTCCACTTGAAAATGACTAAACTGATTTTCATCACTATTTAAATATGAAGTTTGAAAACTGCAAAGAAAGATATATGTAAAACATCTAATAATTCTAACTTAAAAAAATTAAAATTTCAAATACTTTAAATATAAAATTAATTTTCAATAATTTCAGATTTTACACTTAATTCTGTTTCTGAAAGATTCAATTTGAATAAAGTACAGCACAAACAATATCATTAGAAAAAGATTCCATCTGCATTTATTTCAAAATAAAAATTCCTAGAATTCATAATATCAAATTTTCAGAACTATTTCTGATTTTAGGCTTTCCTCATTTTATTTTGATGACAACAATTTTCCCTCTTTGTTTATTAGAATTACTTAATGATCTTATACATGATCATATTTATAGAAAAACTGTATGAAATATAATTTATTCATAACAAAGTGGGAGAAAGCAGCAAAGTCTCCTCCATAGACATTCTTATTATTGAATGCACTATAATTTACTATATATATATATAGTGTGTGTGTGTATACACTACATGTATGTGTATATATAGACACATACATATATCAGTATCGGTTTTTAAAAGACAAAAATTTTAAAATAATAAAATTGTAAATAAAATAAAATCTAATGGAAAAGAATTTCATTTGTGTTGGGTTTTCATATCTAAGATAATTCTGGATCTTCACATGCACTAGATTTGTTACTTCTTTTTTAAGAAACCATTTACTGTAGAGAAACATATTTGGGCATATTTATACCTACATAAAATGAAAATTATTGAATTCAGTATTGGTATTTCTAAAAGGTTTCAATAAAATACAATTTCTAAACTTTATATCACATTTTAAAACAATATGTGAAGAATTATCTAGATTAAAATTTTAAAATACACACAATATTTATAGTCTAAGCACCATGACTGCTTTCATCTCCACAAATTTATTACTTGTGTATCTTATTTTGCTATTTAACATTTTTTTTAAATTTTTTTTTATGACATAGATATCATCCTAATGAATAGAAGGCTGCAGGTTATTATACAAATCCAGCTGCGTTCATTAGTAAATTCAAATAAACTATAATAAAAATGTGCTACATCTGGTGATTTATCACTTTGTCCAACTAGTAGAAAAGTAATTACAATTTTTGCAAGATTAGCTGATCTGTATACTATAAGCCAACCTCCATAATTTAGCTTTAGAAAAAGTTCCAAAAATTTTTGACTTACACACAGAAATATACGCTACTTCTATATATAAATTAGAGCTTCCTAATCAAAAATGTTTTCAAGATTTGAATTTTTTATTTTCTGATTTTTTAAGATAATCAAAAGCTTTTCAACAGTCAAAAAGTTTGTAAGATATTTTCTCCCTTCTTTTTGCATGCCTTCACGGTGTAACTGGAAGTATTCAAGAGGTCTAGGGTTTCAGTCCCAGCGAGGGACATGAATCATGTCTCTCCAGCATCACAAAACCCTAATGATTCTAACAGTGGTGCCCAAACTAAAAGATTGTACACGATAATTTGTGACCACCAGGATTTGGCGATTGTGTCCCCTAATCCCAAATTGCCCTTTAAAAGGGGAATTATATAAGGCAATTTCTCTCTCCTTTCCACATGCCTTTGCAAAGTAATTGGAAGCACATTCAACACTTATTCGAAAGGTCCACGGTTCGAGTCCTGGTGAGCACATTGCATGTTTTTCACTTCTCCTGCTCCAAAAAAAACCTAATATCTCTACACTGTCACCTGCATTTGTAGCAGTTTTCAGACACTTAACTACACTTTTGAAAATTGCTAATTTGCTCCCACATGCTTAACTCTTGGAATCCAAGGTATATATGTACATACACATATATATGTGTGAGTAATGTTGTAGCATTCATTATTTTAATTAACCAAATTATTTTGAGTTTGAACTTTCCTATCAATATCTCAAAGTTTCAGTTGCTGCCCGAATTTAGCGTGAGCGAGATATTTATGCAAATCGCATATATCTGTTAGCAGTTTAAAAGGCAGGAGTTAACGAGGGGAAAAACAGAGTCTTGGATTTATCGCCGTAAGGCTGTGCGTGCAAAGATTTCCTCTGTCTACTGAAAGTTTGCCTGCATAGGCAATTGCAATTACTAGTGCTTGCTAGTGAAATTCGCATTTATTGCATTTCACTAAGAGTTAGGCTTCCCTCGCCGTCCTACTTAAAGTTAAGTTAGGTAATTTGAATTGTTAACACTCTTTATTTCATATTATTTTAGTTCAGCCCAAGTAGTGGCTTACTCTCAAGTTGGAGAGTTGTACTTATTTGAATTAAAGGGTCACTTTTAAACTCTCCTTCTGACTTTGAAGTTCTTCAACACTAAAGGACATAGCCTAGATTTGCTCACTGTCCTCCACATACGGTTTCACAGCATATGCTGAGCAAGAAAGTTAAGAGATTGAAGGAGAAACCTTATAATGTGTGTTATTAAACAATGAAGAATATATATGTGTGTATGTTCCTTGCATTGCAAAAAAATGGCACCACCAAATTTAGAACACATACGCCATTCCACCAGAAAATATGCACTCCAAACCAAATTATTAATTCCAAGTTTTTTTATTCGATAATTTGAGAGAACTGCAAATTCGATCAACAAATTCAGCAATTTAAAAGCAACATGTTGCCACTCAGGTAAGCATAAGATATTTCTGCTGCAAATTCAATCAGAAATCTCAGTTATTTAAAAAACACTGTGCTGCCACTTGCCAAAGCATGACGCATTTGTCTTTCAAATTTTATGAACAAATTTAGCAATTTAAAATAAATGTATTGACACTGCCTGAAATAAAGCATTTTTACCTTTGACACAGCAGTGCACTTAGATACTGAATTTTTCTTTCAGATTTAATTTTTCTATTAATGATTTAACAAATTAAGTGACCAAAAAGCAATAAATGCAACTCTTCTACTAGTATACCTCTATTAACTAGACGCATTAAAATCATTACACATTTTTCCTTTTTTGGTGCTGGACATGCAAGCAGTGAGTATGTCTATACACACATGACATATGTTAAAGAACAGAAGTATTAATTATTTCTGTCCATTTCGCATAGGCAATTTTTAATAACTAATTTATTCATTCCCCCCTCTTTGTGAAGGGAAAAAATTAATAAAAACACATTTCCATTTTTCCTTTTAAAAAACTTTTTTACATTTGAAATTAAGATTAAATATTAAGGTGCTTTCTTAGGGGTCTCAAGATGATTAACTGCTTTCAAAGATTTTAGTGAAAATTATTTAGACTTATAATTTTTAGAAACATGATTGGTATCTTATTATACATAAATTTATATCCATACTTTCCCTATTCTACAGTTTGTGAATCAACAATGTTTTCAAGATACTAGTTCAATTAATTTTAAAATTACAATTAATACCGGTTGTTTGGATCTGATGATTCAAACCTCTGGCAATGTAAAAGCATGTCATCTTTGGTTTGTTTTGTACTGGTGAGCATTTCTCTAGATAGAGTCGCACTCCTCCTTTGAATGGCAGAACGATGGCGCTTCCTTTCAAAAAAGGAGTTTTCTGATTCTCTTTTACTAGAAATTTCTTGTTGGCTTTCACGAACAGGATGCTCTAAAAATATTGAATCGTTTTCATCTGAAATAAATTTCGAAAAGAATAATTGTTATTTTAAAATTAAATTTTCGAACAAGAAAAGTATTACAATAATGTAAGGTTACTTTAAACAAATTTTATATGTTTCAATAAATATAATTTACTAACATTAAAAATACTTTTCTTTCATTACAAATATCTCAAATACAAAAGTAATCAATTTTGTAACATAAACAGATAAAATAAAAAAATCTTAAATTCTTAAATATTGTTATATTGTGATACAATGTGTTAGTCAATAAACAGTTATGGGGAGAAGGCATTTATAAGAGACTTAAAAAAATAATAATAACATTGCAATTGTGCTTTAGAGTTGGAATAATTACTAATGAGCAGCATTTATTATTGCCAATGACAACTACCAATTTTTACTAATTATATTCATAGAATAAACTGTTAGCATGATGTTTTAGAATTTTATACTGCCTAAAAAGTTAATTATGTCATACATACATACAAATATCTTGAGAAAGTGCGGTAATAAAATTTGTATTATCATGCTTTGCAAGACCATACTTTTGATAATAATTATACTAAAGAGCAACAGTATAATCAGAACTGTACATAATTTAAGGTAAAAATAAATTAGTCAAGGCTGTTTTAATGTAGTCCATGTTTCCATTACAATAAACTCTGGATAATTTTTCTCATGTTCATTTGTAAACAACGATTTCTCCTTTTCTCGAACAAATAAACTATCTATAATACCAACTATCTGTAATATCTATACATTTTAGCAGGTCTTTTCCTCTTTGACACATCAATACAGTGGTTTCGAACCAGGGTCAGTTTTAGAGCAGCTAAAACCAATGTGGCCTCACTGGGTGGCAAAATGTTTAAAATTTAGGCAGGCACTGGGCAGCAAATTTATGAATTGCAGATATTGCACCGAGCAGCATAATGTATCATGCCAAGCCTGTCTTAACTTCAAATTGCAAGCAGGTCAAATGCACAATCTGAAAAACAGCTGACAAGCCAGATTTATTTTATTTTATTTATTTATTTTTTAAAATGAAAAATTTTATCAACAAAATAAAAAATATATAACATAAATTTTAAAATTCATTTACTAATTATTTGTCAAAATATACATAAACAATAGTAATATTATCAGTAAGGGAAAAAAATTAGTTTTACACTTATTTTCTATCTGAAATCTCATGTTTGGTACTTGTAGGAAATTTGTTTGGTTACACTTTGTAATTCAAATATATTGAGAGCCAAATATTAAATTCTTAGACTGGAGTTTCTTTCAAATACTTCTAGCACATTTCATTAATCTATAAATAACTTGATCTAATTTAAACTATAAATAAACAAAATATGAAAACTTTCTAAGTTTCCAGAGAAAATTCACCTCATGGGACAAAACTTGAGAATAAATAAATAATGACAACCTAGCCCTTT
Organism: Stegodyphus mimosarum; assembly: GCA_000611955.2. Classification (NCBI taxonomy): domain Eukaryota; kingdom Metazoa; phylum Arthropoda; class Arachnida; order Araneae; family Eresidae; genus Stegodyphus; species Stegodyphus mimosarum. The sequence continues at coordinate 121,316 of KK118005.1, read as the reverse complement.
CTCTTATTTATTAAATATTATCTGTTCATAAATAAAAATACATATATTACATATATCATCATATCTCAAACATTATATATACATCATTATCAAAAACATTCATGAACCAAATTTTCAAATCTGTTTCAACTTCAGCTTTCCTCATAAACTTCCTTCTATAATGCAAATCTTCAAAATGATAAGTACAAGCTAAAAAGTTATTTCAATTACCAATGCTTTAATTGCACATTTGGTAAAGAAACTACCTTTATCACTTAAATCTATTAATATTAACAATGATCACATCAAATGTGCAACCCATTGTAGGTGGGTGTGTATGTATGTATGAAATAATTTGGAATATTGACAGACAGATATTGAAATGATTTGATACATACATATAGATCCTCACATATAAAAAAATTATTAATCAAAATTCTAACTTGAATTTGCATTAGCTCCTTAACTCTTGATTTTAATTTCAGTATTTTTCCTTCCTGTTCTAAAAATAATAATTGCTTATATTAAACCCATCTGGACCGCATCAGTTCCATATTAATTCATGTCATATGACTTTTACCTAATATTGGTGATGTTTTGTGAAAAGAAACACAAACAGAAAATAATAATTTTAAGTTATTTATTAGTTAGTCAAATGACAATGAAATCAAAACTAATTCCTTCTCAATGAAGATTTTGTCTTCATTGAGAACACATCACAGTTGCTTTCTGCTCCTTGGCTTAGCTACTTCAAAATAAAAAAGTCCTGAAACAGGACTACATAAATCATACCCAATTTATTTATGTTGACTTACTGAAATATTTGGATTGATCATCACTCCTCCCCCACCTAAAAGACTTGATTACATATTTCAATAACCTTTCAAATCCATACACGAACATTTCTTGGAACAAAACTAATATTTGTGAAATTTCCGAGCTTAATTAACCAATTCTTACTAATTAAAAATTTTCAGCATAAATTCAATAATCTTAATCATTAATAGATTAAAATTATCTTAAAAATTCCACGAGTTCTTTTCTAAGCATGGTTTGAAGTGCACAAAATCAAACTCCCCATCAGAATAGTATTCTTCTGCTTTCAGTGGAATAACTTCTGTAGTGTCTTCAACTTCTCCAAAATCAATGTCTTCATCATATATCATACAGAATTATTTGCATCAGTCTTTAACTCTCATATCTTGTTGGCATGAAGTGCTTCAAAGTGTTGTCAGGCATTTGCGTTATGTAAACCTTTATGTAATGCCTTTTGATGTTCGCAGCAGGTCCTGTCCATCTTCCATAAATTTAATTTTCATTATCAAGGATTAAGACTACAACTCTGTTATCTTCCTTAAATCCATTATGATGAGTCTTCCAGCTATGTCAGAATACACAAGCTTGTTGCTTACCAGCAGCTGTAAATCCTCCATATTCAGCGACTTTTTCTCACTTCATCTTCAAATCATTTTGATGACCAAGTATTTGTCAATTTTGAAGATAGATAATAGGTTGGTAGGACGTCTTTAATAAAACTTCTGGAGAGGACTAAAACCAGTCATAGCATTAGGGACTTCATGGTAGGCCCAAAGTAGGTATGGTAGGCATTTCTCCCAAGCTTGTAAAAATTCTCAGATGGTATGTATCATTCCCTTCGATACAGCATTAAACCTTTCTATGAGGCCATTTGAACTTGAATGGAAAGGAGTTGAAAACTTTGATAAAGATCCAATCCTTTTCAAAAATTCTTGCATCAGTTACACAGTAAAGTTACTTCGTCTGATGGAACAGTTTGAGGAATTCCAGTGATTGCAAATGTCTGTAACAATATATCACCAGCTGATTTTGCATTCAGATTCTTCAATGGTACAGCTTCTGGCTATCTCATACAGGGTACAGCTTCTGGCTATCTCATACACAGCACATATTTGTAACCTTGAGAGCTTGGTTCCACAAGTCCAAGGATATCCGTGTTGATTATTTGGAATGATTCGTTAGGACATGAATGCATTTGGCATAATAAGAACTCCATCAAAAGGATGCTTTTTAGCTTAAAGTTGAGAGGAAGTACAAGTATTGCAATATTCATTCACATCTTGATTTCAGGCCAATAGAAGGATACCAATCATTTGGTAGTCTTCTTGTTTCACAGGTGAGCTCCCCATATGCTAAAATGAACTAAGTCCAAAATTTGTGTTCATCTCTCTTTCAGAACAGATAGCTGGTGAACCCTTTTTCCTCAAATCTTATCTTTATGGCATAAAAGGTTATCAATAATAATGAAATTATACTTTTATTCTCAGCCGATTGCCAGCATGCTTGTAAAAGATGGTAATTTATTTGTTGAATCCCAAACACAGTCATTTTGTCTTTTGCTATCTTTAGAATCCTCTTTATCTGTCTCTTTACATAGCAGTACATAAAATGTTATTGTTTTCTTAATAGATATTTTACATTTTTCACTAATAAAGTTTTACCATGGTTAAATATTTTGCTAAAATCTTCAATTTCATGAAAAGGCATTTCAACCAAACTATCATTAATAATGTTCACATTTCTGCATTCAAAATTAAACTTTCATTTATTATCTCCATTTAACTCAATAAAAGCACTTGACGACAGAAGTAAATCATTGCCCATGTTATAAAAATAGGTGACTTAAATACCATCTTCAGAATATTTCAATAAAAGTAAGTTAATCAGTGAAGCCTTTAAAGTTTATCAGAAGACTGATATGAGAATAACACTTCCATGTGGTGTATGATACCTTTATGGTAACAACATTAGTCTTAACAATAGTTAAATGTGCACCTGTATCTGTTACTGCTTTAATAAAATTACCATCACAAGTAAAGTTTAACAGTCAATAAGTCGTCAATTAATTCATTTACAGTTTCTTGATCTACACTGAAATACTAAGAAGAAATTTTCATGGTTATGACATTAGAATTATTCTCAAATTTTTCCTTATTAATGTTTCTTGCATCTTCATGCAGCCTCGACTTAGAATTACAATCTTATGATATTTAGAGTTACATTTTGAACCTTTCAATTGAAAAAACAATTTCTTTTTCTGCAAATGCTTTCAAAATAAAGAAAGTACTTATTAGGATCTTTTAAATTGTTTTTCTTCTCTTTCAGTGACATAACCTCTTTTTCTGAAATTTGAACTTTGCTTTCACAAAATAAACAATTGAGCAATTGCAATTTTGTTTATGTTACTGGAATGGCTGAGGCTGACAGTAGTAACATTGGCCTTGAAAGAATTACTAATGTGGAAGTATTGTTTTCCATTAGAGAAACTAGAATGTTTTTCAGACAAATTCACATAATTCTTAGAGCGAAGTAAATTTACAAAGTTTGCTCAAGCCTTTAAGTTTCTTGCTTTAGAAAGTTCATGAGTTCATTGACATTACAAGTGCTACGGCCTAGGAATTGCATTTCATAAACAAAGGATAAAGTAAAACTTCCACATCATTCAGTTTTAATTGCTAATTTAGTGATCTTATTTGAATGTTACAGACATCATATTAATCTTCCAAAGTGTGTACCATGACCAATGATTGTGGGTTCTTTTCATACCTTATTCTGCTTCAAACATCAAATACATGTGTGCTTTTTAAATGTTTTTATTCAGAGTAATACAGTGCAACAACTATAACGTATCTTACAAAACTGTTCTAAAGATTTTTTTTCTAAACCATTCAGCATGTTCCACATGATCCATTTTAAACATAATAATCACAATTGTTTCGCATGGTCCATTTTACTCTTTCTCTACATTTCACTCATGCTGGTATCCTAGCTCTTCACAGAGGACACTACTGCCTCACAGTATGAAAATCATTTGAACTCTGGACAGGACACAAATTTAATATTTTATGCATATGAGAATTTATCAACAGATCTTTCCGACCAGATCTGTACTTCAGATTTTTAAGACCTTCATCATAATTCTCAGAAGAAAAACGGAAATATTTCAACAGTTTTTAAAACTCTGGCACCAAATAAGAAAAGCATACTTGAATTTATCATATTTAGATAATTTTTCATTTTGATTTATTGTTGTATGAAAACAATTATAAAATGTTTGCCACACTTCACCATTTCTACAAAATTTATTAATTATAATTTTTGGCACTGTTATCAAAGCTCCTATTAATAGCAACAGAAATAATAGATATATTAGTGTTATCCTGAGAAGATCTATTAGAAACTAGTAAATTCTTAACTTTTTTTTTTTAAAGAAAATAATTTCGAGCCTCTGAAACTCCATTTTGTAATCTTTTCTTTATATTCCAGAGTATTTTCGATTAAATGTTTTTTTACACCTGTTAAATCTCTAATATTTTCATCTAATGCTTTCAAAGAAACAGCTTTTACTTTTATAATTTCTTCATATCTTCAATATTAGAAAAAGCAATTAGAGATTCAATACAATCTCTTACATAAGTTATAGCTGAATGATTAACTCTCCATTCCTTTATTAAGTTTCCCAAGTTCTTCATGAGTGAAGATTCTTTTATCAGTATGATTCAATACAATCTCTTACTTTAGTTATAGCTGAATGAATAACTCTCCATTCTATTTTAAGTTTCACAAGTTCTGCTTCAGTCATTTCTGTTGAGACACTGAACTTCAATTTCCAGCAAATAAATCGAACAAAACACTCCTTTTTCTGCTGAATCAATTACACTTTAGTGGAACATTCATAATCCAATTTCAACACAAAATTCATTATAAATATATCCCACAGTTGATAACACTGAAAGACTTTCATTGTGAGGTGATTTCTTGGCATATTAGCATGATGTAGGCAATTCATTGAACACTGCGCAAGATAAAAAAATCTGAAAGGTTCCAGATTTTAAATTACGTCCAAAGGGGTGTTTTTTTAACATTTTGTGTGTTACCTCTATTTATTAACTAACATGTTCTTCACACTTAAACCATAAAATTCAGTTCAAGAGCAACATCACATAATAATTTTAAAATGAGCATATCTTTAGAATTTCCAATACACAGTTTTATGCAGAGGAGATAAAAATGATTTTTCTGTACAAAATTTCCAATACTCGCTTTGAAATCCTTGAGCTTGTTAATCCAAAATTTGTTAAAGTTTTACAAAATATGAAATCGATAATAAAACAAATTCTGTATTTCAAATTCGGGCTTCCAGGTGCCCATATTTGGGTGAAATGTTCAATATTCAAAATTTGATGGCTCTAGATACCGTTGTTTTATCACAATGCAAGAAACATACACACATTTATCTAGATTCTTCATTATTTAATTTCTTTAAATATAATACAGGACAATAATATTTGGTGGCAACAATTTGAAAAGTGAAACAACGTTCTAAATGAATCAACGAAAATGCCAAAATGAAATTAATAGTCCTTCCAGTCAAACTGCCCCTTTGAATTAAAAAAAAAAGAAGGAAAAGAAAAAAGAAAGAAAATCTGAGAGGTTTAAAATTTTAAATTACACCCAAAGAGGTGTTTTTTACATTTTGTGTGCTGCCTTTATTTATTAAATATCATGTTCTTTGCACTTAAACCATAAAATTCAATTCAAGAGCAATATAACAAAATAATTTTAAAATGAGCATATCTTTAGAATTTCTGATTCACAGTGTCACGCAATGGAGATAAAAATGTCCTTTTGGTACAACGCTGCCATTGCTGACTTTGAAATCCTTGAGTTTATTAATCAAAAATTTGTTACAGTTTTACAAAATGTGAAATTTATAATAAAATAAATTCCAAATCTGGGCTTCCAGGTGCTTATATTCGCAGTAGGATTATGTCATTCAAAATTTGATGGTTCTAGGTACCACTGTTTTATCATAATGCGACAAACACACATATATTTACGCAGATTCTTCATTATTTAATTTCTTCAAATACAATGCAGGGCGATAACAGACATTCAGAATGATTCGAAGCAAAATCGCAAAATGAAAACAACAGTCCATCAAGAACAAAGCTCCTTTGGATGAAAAAGGAAAAGAGGACAGTTCTTTATCTCCTGTTCTACTGGGACCACTGATGAAATTCAACTTGTGTTTTTCATGTCTCAAAAGCACGACATACCAATTTTTTTCCATACTTTGATTCTACAACTCAAATTATGCCTAGATATGAAATTTTGCAATTTTGGGTGAGAGACTTATGGAGAAATTTAAAAATTTATCTTGGTGCATTTTTTTCAGTTTGCACCAAGAATAATTCATTTGGCGAACTTCTTAATTTATAGCAACCTATTTTCCTTTTCTTCATTGCACATGAGCAGAAAAAAAACATCATCATTCATACTTTCAAATAATTTTAACAAAGTGTGTAAACCACATTGGCATTGTTATTGCTTATAATAAATATGCCAAACTTCAAAATGTGGCAAAATGTAAATTCACATATATCTTAGGACATTTTAAATAAAAAACTCTAATTTTTTGCAGTTAAGCTTAGAAATACATCTACTTTAAGATAATGGTAATCATTTTAGGGGTTATAATACAAAAAATTTACAAAAATTATTTAAAAATAAAAATTTTTTAAATAAAAATCAAAAAATGGGCAAATTTTGTTTGGAATGAACCTGTAAGGTTTTAGTTAAACTAACAAAGTTTTATTTTAATTTAAATCTTTATCTCTTCTCTGTTTCAACTTCCCGTCAGAAGAAGCGCGTGTTTTCAGCTTATGCTAATTTGAAGTGGAGCCAAGTACTATTTAAACCAGAGGTAGAAACCTCTCAGTGTGAGAGAGCTTTTAAGTCTCAGATCACGGTCATTCTGTTCGACGTTCGCCTGACCAGCTAGCAGATAATTTCTAAGCCATAGTGCTTACTACGTGATTGCTTATTGAGATAAATTGAAGTGCGCTAGTATTAGTATTTCTTGCTACGCACCATTTAGTTAGAGGCCAACTCCGCGAATTAGCTCTGTGAGCAAAGTTTAATTAAAATTCTATTTAGTTTTAGTATAAATTTATCTGATTGTTAAGTTAGGCCCAAGTGTGGTCTTTTACTTTCTGTATCCCTCCCGAGTTGGGAAGTAAATTGTAAATAATATTGATTTAATAAAAGAGGATTTTAAATCCCTTCCAAGTGCAGTTATTCTTCAGCACAGTATCTACACCAGAACATAGCTGATTTCAGCTCCCTGTTCCAGATCAGGACTTAAGGACTTTAAGGAGTTACTTTAAGATGTTTGCCAAATCTACGCACAGAACACTCAGTCCTGACAGACCTAATTTTCGAAATGTGAAAGAAAAAGAGATATTACTAAATATATACCAAATTCAATTAACACAGAGGAGCTAATTTTTAAAAAACTGCTTGTGTGATTTTTACAAAACTTGGCACTTTGGCATAATTTGAGTAGTAAAATCAGAATAGAGAAAAACTACCACTCCCTTTTTTTGTGTAATATATATAGTACAGGATAGCACTTTATTTATAATATGAACTAACAAACAGATAAAATTCACATAAAGCTAATAACATAATATTTCTTCTGGCATACAGTATCACGTACATAAGCCTTCTTGTGCCTGTTTTGACTCAGTGTCATGTGGCAGAGAGGCAAATGCATGCACTGGTTAGAGTACAGTGCACATGTAAGGTGTTCATCAGATCATGACAAAGTGATTGCTTAAGAATGCTATAAATGCATGGTTCCATGATAATGAAGTAAAAAAATATATGCACATGACTAGCAGAGTGCATATATTGTGCATTCTAGAGCTAATTTTGGCTAAATTAGGACAGATTTCCTATTAATTTTATTATTATCATTGTAAATGTAAGTATGTATATAAATTATGAAAAATATCACTTTGCCCAAATTAATTTGCATACATAGTATATATGCCAGTATTTAAATATAAAGGATAATAATCTTACTGTTTACTATGATTATGATTCAGAATAAAGCATTAAAAAGTGATAATTAATTACTTCAACAACTAAATTTAAAAGAAAAAGGAATTTTCTTACCAGATTCTATACTTTTACATTTGTCATGACAAGATGAATAGCACTGTTCACAAAGACCATGCTTAAAAGACTTTGTACCGCAACCACTAGTGGTGATAGTTATGATTTTATTTCCAACTAGCCAACTGCTTTTCTGGCCTTTTTCTAATAAAAATTCTGAAACTGGGGATCTAAGAAAAAAAGAGAGAGAGAAAGACAGAAGCTAATTAACTTGTTGTTTGAAAATAAAACAAATAATAATTTCAAATCAAATCTCACAATTCTGCCTCCCACTTTAACATAAAGTTTGACATAAAATTAGGAGGAAGTGAACTTTAAACTCATACACTTTACATAAATGACCTATCAAATTTCAAGGTGATTGATATAGTGACCTCTTCCTCCAGAAGAAAAACATTCTTTTCAATTTTACAACCTCCTTTTTTTAAGCATATTTCAAATAACTAATTTAAAAAAATGCACATAAAATCATAAATTTAAGAACAAACACTAATTTGCATTATATGTGTAATTAAGTCTTTTATTTATTAATTATACGTTAATTATAAAGTTTATTAAAACAAAGAGAACAATCTATAAGAATATCAAGTTTATTAGGATAATTAGAAAACTCAAAAGATTATCAGTACATTGGCAAAACCGTATGATTTCACAAATGTATGGCATTAATATGATTGCGAGAGTAAAAAGTTTAAAGACATTTTCTAATCAACTATACAATATTAATTACTAAAGTCATTACAAGGATGAGATTTTAGAATTTAAATCATTGATAATCATTTCAATCTGCCTTCTTATAATACTATATAATAACTAAACTCTAAGCAATATGAAACCACCTTAGAATGTTTTTATAAAGTAAATTAAAGATCACTGTAAAATTTTAAATTACCGGTAAAAATTTGATATGCCTCATTATAACTTTGTGCAAAAATTATCCCCGTTAAGAAAAGTGAAATATTGTAACTTCCTTTTAGAAACATTCAGCCAAAAGCCAAAAGCTTTTTGGATAATATAAATATTGTTTTTCTGGACAGATCAGCAAAAGTTAACAGATTTTGCAAAATGTCATAGTTGTCATTTTTTTTTCTTTTTGTTGTTGTTGTTGTTGTTGTTGTAATTCCAGTTGAGGCATGCATCTTATTATTATTATTATTGTTATTTACGTGGTCCGCCCTAAGGCACTGCACAGAAGCGAGGGATGCCTTCATAGAGGACTTTCTATGGGAAAGTGGCTTATATTAACACATTACACATAGAGAAAACACGAAAACGCCCATGTAGCCAGTCCGTTCACAGGATTTGAACCTCAGACAAAACTATCAGTGTTCTAGGACTAGAGGCATGCATTGATGATGAAACTGCAAATGTTTTATTTTTTTGTAATTTTATTTGAAAATCAAAAATGACTAACATACAAAGAGACATTAAAATGTGTTTTAAATGGATACAATATGGATACTTGCTCTTCATTGGCTGATAATACTGGTAAATATTATTTATGCTCAACAATCAATTTTTTTTTTAATTTAAAGAAGGAAAGAAAGGAAGGAAATCTGCATGTATACAACATAATCTATCCAGATCCTTTCTCTGAAATTTAGAAATCATTGGCACCATATCTAAAGTTTGTCTTCTTCTTGCTTTTTCTCTCAATTACATGCATTTGTTATGTTGTTTTTACATGCAAATTGACTGATATGGATGAGAATTATTGTGTACACAATGCTTTCTCCCTCCCAAGCATGTGTCCAATTTCTCAACAAGTTTTGTTCCAAAACCAGATTTGCAGTTTTGTAACTCTGCCTTGGTTCAATAAAAAGCAAATTTCAATTTTAAAAATGTGTTGTACAAAGTTTAATTATTTATAGGCTAATTATCTGTGTTAGTTCTTTGACTGTCACAGATTTTTGTTCTCTCTTTCACTCTCATAGATTTTTGTTCCCCCTTTAAATTGGTTTTGACAAATCTGAAGTGCATATCCGAAATAGATAAAAACAATTATGTAATTTCATTACTTTTATCACAAATCTCGGTTTTTCTGGTTCCCCCCCCAGCACTAAAATTACTACCCTAGTTATTAAAAAAATTATTTTATATATTTATATACAAGAATTTTACATATAACTTAATCAGGATATTTACCACATTCTACCCCTTTTTTAACTTGGAAATTGACAGTGAAAAATTATGTGAATAATTCAATTTTAGATGTAGTTATAGTAAGAATATAACAGAATATAGCATGCTGGCAAAAGCCTAAAAATGCTAGTGCCTGCCGTGAAAAAAAAAGGGGAAAAAAAAAGAAAGAAAAAAAGAAAAGAAAATCCCTACTATGGTAAATAATTAAAATTAAATAATAAAAATTCATTAAAAATTGTTTTCTTACCTTTTTGGAACATTGGATGACATGCCAAATGTAAATCTAGCCATTAAATCAAGACCTGTTTCCATAAGTTCAGTATGTAGGGCAATTATGGCACTGCTTGACATTTCTTGTTTTTCTCTGTTAAAGAAGTACAAAAAAAAGTTTTATTATTGATATTATATATTATGTGAACATTTATTTCATGTACATTTACATACAGTAGACTCCCAATCAATTTGGGGCAAATTAACCAGGAATCATCTGAAAAACGTTATATTTGTTTCCTGATGAACAATAAGAACATTATAGAAAAATTACAAACCATCAGTGTAAAACAAAGTTGTTTAGGAAAAACAAAATGAAAAATAAGAATGCATGGAATAACAGCAATCATAAGAAATGCTTTAATACTTAGGAGTTTTTATTCACAACTGTTTATAATGTCGAATACACAAGCATTGTTTAACAATCTGTTAAAAGTAAATTACCCCATCCTAAAAATAAATATACAGCTACTAACCTTCTGTTTTGACTTCTGTTGAAATACAGCTATATTGTAAATAGAAATAACAGCAGGTGTACCCCCTGACAATGAATAATTGGCAGGCACTATCCTATTGGCTTCATAACTCCTGGTTTGTCATTTATGACACATTTTCCTCCATTCCTTCAACTTTTTATAAAAGCCATGTCATTTATGCACATTAATTTTGCCTTCAGTTGCTTCATAGTCAAGTTTTTTTTTTTTTTTTTTTTTTTTTTTTTTTGTGTGTGTGTGTGTGTTACTATTTCTAATAATGGTGTTACTATTTCTTTCTAGTTACTATTTCTAATATTTGATGTTGGGGAAGTCATTAACTAAAACTGGTCATCATTTTAAAATTTGAATGTCTCTTAAATGGGCAAAGACAACAACCTATCTGTTCATTATTTCAAGCAGAACAAGGGGTGTCTAAAAAAAAACACTTTCCAGCAATAGTTTGAAAAAAAAATTGTGCCTCAGATGAAAGATTTGTTGAAGTTACAAGAACTTCTTGTAAAAGAAATATTAGTTTTAGACAGTACACCATCCCACTTAAATAAGTTACTAAGATAAAAAAAAATTTCATAAAATATTTTCCTCTAACGTGATAACCCTAATACAAGCTATAGACTGCCACTTCACAATTTTATGTAAACTCAATGAAAAAGTCTACAATTTTATAAAATCGCATTCTATGATAGTGGTGCCACACAGCAGAATGTTAAGCCATAAGCTCTTAGGAAATCTTGGAAGTAAATTCTATAGACACTAATAAAAGGAAAAGGTTTATAGAATATAGTACAGATATACAAAAATTACTGGCAGCAGATCTCGCGGAGATTGCAAGCAGTCTGCCTAATGGTGAAAATTAAGAAAAGGAAACATATCAGAATAACTAGAGTATACTTACAATTAGCGCAATTTCGAACTCAAAACACATTGGGAACTGCATAAAAGGGAAAGAAGAATCAAGTGATATTGAAGACAAGTATGGTGACGGAAATAGGGAACAACAAACTGATACATTGTACTGCATTTTACCCTGCAAAATGCTTTCACATTTACTTGGCAAGATAACAATCCACTGAATGATAAGATCATAAATCTCTGCCAATTAAAAAAAAAAAAAGAAAGAAAGAATGAAACCCTGACTTTCTAAGTGAGTTTGAACTTAATGACATTTTTCAAGTACTCTGAAATATTACTATGCAATGCCTTTTTATAAGACAGTTTCTTCATTTCTGTTGATGCTTATTTTTCCCATATTTATCATGTGTTCTTTATGCTGTAAATACTGATTTAATTTATGTAATTATTCATAATACAATAATTTAATTTATGTAATTAAATAAACTCATTTTCCAAATTATAGTGTTTGAAAATGCAGATAAATCCCTAATAGTATTCTTCTATTCATTTTAATATTGGTTATGTCTCCTTCCTGCGTTTTCTAACCATCTTTGGATTAACTGTGATTTTGCATTAACTGTGGACACCATCCTCGGTTTATTCCAGTTTTTCTTTTTAATGAATCTTGGTCTACTCCACATACTTTTACATGTATGCTTTTAATAATAATAGCCAGTTTCTAAAATATATTGCAAAACATTTCACATTATAAAACACAGCTTATGAAAATTTATGATATTAGAATTAACACAGCATAATTTTTTTTAATAAATCAAAAACAGCTAAAATTTTCTTTTTTTTCAAACAAAAATTTTTATCTTCATAAATATTTTCCAAACAATCATTAACTTGAAACAACATGCACTACTTCTTTGTCATCAAGTACATGGTGATACAATGCCAAAAATATTACCAGTGACTCATTCTTGTGAGTATTTGGCAACCCTAAAACTGTTTGAATTCTTTTGTGAAGATGATACTTTTTTTCTTTCCCTGTCTTGTTAATAGTATTTTTATGCCTATGTCTAAGAGTAGGGACGGATGTCTTTTATTATTTTAATGAGAACTTCAATCTCCATACTGGTCTCGACATGGAAACAGCAGAATATATATGGGGGGCCAGTAAAATGAAAGAATACATGGAGGCATTAATCTTCTTTTCATCAGATTTCATATGAATGCAAAGAAAAGTTGCAGAGAATTACAATTTGTTAAATGCTAATTTGTATTATAATTTCTAAATACTACCTGCCAGGTATTGAAAAAAACACCAGACTACTCACAGCATATTGGTAGGCACCAAAGAACTAAAGTACTAATTTGCTTTAGATTCTTACACCATAAATACAAACACATATTAACTATTCTGCCATCACATATATAATAAAACCATACAAGTTATAAATTTGTAAAACTTACAAAGATTTATCTTCACTATTTCGAGCTAATTCATCATTTCGACTAGAAGACGTTGGACGACTACTATCATCCCGAGGCACATTCAAATTACTCCGCAAACCCTGGAAGGTAATTGGCAATTCATTCCCAAATGAATGTCTCATTTAAAGTCATATATTATTATAAAAATTAAATGCTGGAAACTCTCACATGAAATTTAAAAAACACAAAAAAGCTCAAAACTGAATTTAAATAGATTTCACTACAAAAAATTAGCATGAAACATAAATCTTTCAGATTATGAAAATATATAAGAACACATTCATTTCAACACAAATGTACTTATTAATACCTTTGTGATGAATTTTGCAAAATCCCTGCGGAATGGAATACGACATTTCAGAAACCACATAGCTATGACATGATGTGCCAAAGCAACTGTATATTGACTAAACCTAGTAAAAACAAAGATCATGAAATTCTGATAACAATTAAAGTCAGCAAAAAAAAAAAAAAAAAAAAAAAAAAAAAAAAAAAAAAAAAAAAAAAAAAGAAAGAAAAGAAAAAGAAACATTCCTTACTTAAATGGGTTGGTATAAGGAAGTGCAATAGCAAATATACTCATATACTGATCTTCAACAAAGCTGACATACAGATGAGGTAATCGTATTAAATCTAAAAAGAAAAAAAAAAACATTCACATTAGCAATATTTTTCAAAAATTTACACAGACCCATTAAAATTGGAAATTATAAATGTTGTGCATTCAACTGTGTATGTCTCTCTCACTATTAATCAATTACAACAAAGGCCATGAAGATTATGTACTTAACAGAAGGGAGGTGCCATGAAGGAATTCCCAAGAAAAATTTATTCATATTCATATTACACAAAAGCATCAAAATGGTACATATAACTACCATATTTGCCAGTATTTAAACTCAAGTGGAATTATCAGTGTTTATAACCATTTGGATACTGAAGATCATGTGTCTTTCACACTATCCATTCTAATTAAATAAAGTCACTGTGAATCTTAAATCAATTATTGTTCAGTAAGTAATTGATTTAAGGCAGTAACTAATTTAATATTTTAGAAGGCAGAAACTCATTTAATGTTCCCGATTTCCTATTCTATGTCAAAGACAGCAGCAGCATTCATTTGGTAAATGAACTATACAGCCTTTTCCCTGGTTCTCCAGCCGAAATAAGATTTGTTGAATTAGAAAAATTGTCTCCATCAAATACTCTCCATTCTCACTTAACTGAAGTTTTTCTAGTCTGTGTACTGCATAATAATGCCTTCAAAGTCCAACATAAATAGATGCCTTACAGAAGAATTAATGAAAATATAAAGGGAAGTAGATTTGAAACTCCTCAAAGTAACAATATGTCTCAGAAAGAACATGTGATTCTCGAAGATAATGGGCTGATATGTTAAACTTTTTGTGTAAAAAAAAAAGCTCAAGAAACTGAAATCAAAATATGAACTACGAAAAACATAAATCCATTTTGAAAAATTGAATGTATTGGAATTTGTACTGTTTTGTTCATTTTATTACAGATGTTATGAAAATAATCAGATCTCAAGGACATAGATTATGACACAACCTTGAATGGCTATTTGCTAAATAAGAGACGCTTTTACAGCGGACTTTCTATAGAAAACTGGCTTATATGAGGAAAACCATGATATTGTAAATTTGCATATATATTTGTGTATATGCAAATTTTATTTAAGTATTTTATAGTTGTCTTTAATTATTCATTTAATATGCTATGCGTGATTATTTTGTTTATTGTGTATTTTATTCTGAATTAATGGTCATTTTCTTTGTTTGTATATTCTTAGCTCATGTGCCAAGTTGTATATTATTTAATTTTGAATGGACTAATGTTGGAATTTTAAGGATAGTTTAAGTGAAACCAAAATATAAGCAAAAAGCCTTCTACTGGCGATATTTGACAATTTCTCAACAGTTTGGAACTTCCCAGATAACATATTTATGAATCTCTAGGAAAGATTTTTTTTTTTTTTTAAATTCTAGAAGTGCTTATCCTCTTTCTTGAGGAAGGCTACAAATGTGAGAGTGCACTGGATCATGGAGTTCAAAACTGTGACACCAGTTCACAGATTAATGCCTTATAAAGAGTTTTGGTGCTCTGCAAAATTCCTCACATATTAAAGAGAACTTTGATGCATTTCTGTTTAGTCCTATTTCATTTACAGCTGCTTATTTTACTTGTAAGGGATGCTGTTCTTTGCAATAAATCCTGAAGTCTTTATATTCATCTAGCATAACTATTTATGAAGATCTCTATAAACTCCAAGCATAGAATAATATCTATCAGCTAATACACCCTTATTTTTCAGAGGTCTCATTTTATACACTGCAACAGCCATCAAGCAGACAATAATTAGATTCCTGTATTTCTGTAACAACTATTAGAAGAAAACAAACTTGAATAAAATTTACTCATTTGCATCAAAGTTAATACATAGATGAAACATAGATTAGCATAAACTTATTGATGATATTCACAGATAAAATTTAGCTGTTTGGTCAGAAGTTCTAAATTTTTGGTAACATGAACTTTCGAAATTTGTTCTTTGGTTCTTACATGAGTTCTGAGTTTTAGGATGTTAAACATGGAACAAAACTTAGTCTTTCAAAACTGTTACTCTGTTCTTATATTTAATGTGAGTTGATCAAAATGGCAGGAAAAAAATTCACTATGATTGTATCTCACTGCGAATTAATCCCATGTGAAAACATGAGCTCTTGTTTAATAAAGCAAAATAATTAGAAAAATTTTTCGGATATTTTTTACTACAGCTTCACTAATTACAACACATACAGACCACAGTGAAATCATTTGTAATGAAAACAAACAAGTCAGTAAAATGCAAGAGCAAAACAATATAATCAAAAACAAAATGGGCTTACTTGATAAAAATTCTAAGACAGAAACTGACACTCCTACAGTAGCTGAAATTTTTGACAGCTTAAGTAGCACATCAGGAAGAAGTTTAATCATAGAATTTTGCATTTCTAAAGTGCATAATGTCAGCCCTTCCATGCAGATCTTTGCACTTCTTGACACCAAACCAGACTGTAAACACTGTATGAGCATTCGCTAAATTTTTAATTAAAATTTTTTTTAATAATGCATGTAACAGTTAATAGCAAATGTAAAAAGAAATATTTTAGGTAATTAAATCAATTTCATTCTAAAAACTTAAGTACTAATAATCTGGAAATTACCTATATAACTAAGCAAGACTCATCTTTATGTTAAGGGAATGACTTTAAAATATAATTCTTGGCAAACTTGTTTTGTTCTTACACTAGTGATTAGCCAGCATTTAAATAAAATAGATTTCTCAGGCATTCCTTTACAGAAAATGTACAGATAATTGCATCATAATACACACTCAAATCATTAAGAGTATTTAGATAATGGAACTTCATCCTGAAAATACTGTCAATTAGGTTATCTCTATTATTAAATAACAAAGAATCTGTATATACGTAGGTAGATCCAAAAAAAAAAGTTTACAAGCAGAAGCATTTGAAACGTAATAATTGTGGAGCGAATATTTCCACCCAGGGTGGTTGACAGATGGCGCTAATTGTCCTACAACGGTTCTACGAGTAAGTAGCATCAGCACGCAGACACTTAAGAGCGACAGTAATGACACGACGTCTAGAAAAGTGGTCTCGCATAGAGGTGCGAGCCGTAATTTGATTCTTATGGGCCAAGAATGTGGCTGCATCTGAAATTCCCAGACAGATCGTTGAGGTATACGGAGACAAAGCAATGAGTAGACAACAGGTAGCGAAATAGTGTCGTTCTTATCAAGCGGGCAGGGAGCATGTGGAAAACTGCAATATGGAAGCGAGCGGCCGTCCAAGTTCTTCAAGGACGGATATCAACACGGCACGTGTTGAAGAAATCATCCAAAGGGATCGACGAGTAACCGTGCGTGAGATTGCCTCAGAGTTGGACCTGAGTTATGGTAATGTTCAGCATATTGTAAACGATGAGTTGCGATATTCCAAAGTTTGTGCCCGCTGGGTTCCACATGCGTTGTCCGCGGAGCATAAGGCCACTCGAATGATGTGCAGCCTCACATTTCTTCAGTGATACCATTCAGACGGCCAACACTTCATTAATCGCATCGTTACCAGTGATGAAACATGGCTTCATCACTTCACTCCCACATCCAAAAGAGCCACGATGGAGTGGAAACATGCTGGATCACCAACGAAGAAGAAGTTAAGCTGCCCGTAAAGTCATGGCAACCGTTTTCTGGGATACGACTGGTGTTATCGAGTATTTAGAGCGTGGCCATACCATTAAGGCTGATCATTATTGTGCAACCTTAATGAAATTGTGTAAAGCCATCCGACGCAAATGGCCTGGATTACTGAGCAAAGGTGTCATTCTTCTGCATGACAATGCCAGGCCCCATACAGCTCGCCAGACTCAGGAATTGCTGCAAAGGTTTAAGTGGGAGGTCTGGAATCACCCTCCATACAGCCCCGATTTTTCTCCAAGTGACTATTTCAATTTTCCGGCTTTGAAGCGATACTTATCCGGAACATGGCTCACCTCAGACGATGCAGTGAAAACAGCTGTCGAGAAATGACTCAATGAGCAGGGCCCTGATTACTACCAAGACGAGATAAACAAGTCGGTCGAACGTTCTGACAAATGCCTAAACAGGTTTGGTGACTACGTGGAAAAGTGAAGACCTTGATTCCCATTTATATCTTGTTTCTATTGTTAATAAATACTTTTTCATTTGCCTTGTAAACTTTTTTTGGGATCACCCCTCGTACATAAATATGTGCATATGTATGCATGTTTCTAACACTGTGAAAAATGGTAGCACCTACAGCCATCAACCAAATGCACAATCTTCCACTCAAACACGTGCCTTCTGGCGAACTCAATGAAAGTCTGATTAAAAAACTCAGTGATTTAAAAGCAATAAAACAGTGTGTCACCTCTTATTACCAATTACTAGCACAGCCGATGAAATAATAATGGCTGGACTCATTAACATCATTCTAAATTATTTCTTTTTTATAACTGATTTAGGTAGCAGGCAGCACAAGCACATCGGGAAAAAAAGCAAAGAAGTTAGGTCAACAAAATCTTATTATTATGAAAGTACATCCCTTGTGCTATTTTCTCGAAACAGGCAACAATGGCAGTACAATACAGGCTATACTAGAAGATGAGTATATCTTTGTCAAAACTTTCCCTGCCAGATCACTAAAAAATGCGACTACCATTTATTCAAATTTTTTGGCTTTGATAATGCTCTTTCCTTAAAAAAAAAATCAGATCATGTTCCATGATAGCACCTAGCTGCAAGTCAGCAAAATTACATGAAAGCTTTTTCAATGGCCACACTGATGCGGATTTCAATGGGAAGGTTCAAAGTACCCAGTGACTACTTAGTGGATGTGGCAACACATTCCAAATATGCAATTATTCCAATTACTTTAATGAATCACTAAAAATGGATATGGTTTGGCATTGACATGATGGAAAACAACAGATCATAAAGTCTGAATATTTGTGCTGGAAAATTTCTTTCAGTTTTGTTATTAGAATTCTTCATTTTATTCATGGTAAAAATTCAAAGTAAACAATTTCCTTATAATCCCTTCAAACTGATAACATGACTTTTTTTTATGAATATCAACTTTTGATGTTACTTGAGTTTATTCACTACATTTGGATGATATTTTATATCCAAGGGTACTGTCAACAAGCCGTTTTTTACCATCAGTTAATAGTCATTTCAAAAATGATTATTTTGGTAATATTTACCTATTTTAAAAATATAAGTTGATATATTGTGTTAAATGAATTTAATTAAATTCACATGGGTTCTAAATATTTTTTTTCATAATCATTTTTTCAAATAGTCTGATGAACATTGTGAATATTTTGGATGAATTTAGATTCTCAATAAGCTTACATACAATATAATATATAATGAATAATCATATCTTCGATAAAGTATTTTAAATTTTCATCACTAAGCTCAGTTGTCAACCAGAATGTGGTGCTCCTTAAACTGAAATCATCCAAATGCAATTTTGCAAACCAATTCTAGAATGTGCATCATCATTTTACACCACAAGATGTTTGCATGCATCTGTAGCCCTTTTACATTTGCGGAAATAATAATTAATAATAATAATAATAATAAACATAACAAAAATGTTGATTTTTACCTTCCATTACTCAACATGAAATGTTCGTGTGAATTCTACAATTTTCATAAGTATAATTTAAAATGCACACTAAACATTATTTGCACACTAGTGTTGTACTTTATGATTAAAAAACTACTGTCAAGATAATCCAGTAATTTCTGAATATGATAATGCTTAGCATTTTATAAATAACTTTAATACTTAAATATTTTAACATTCATTAAAGCTCTACACATACTGCAAAACAGTTTTCATAATTCTTGAAGTAAATGAATTTTTACTTTGATGCACTCACATGTACACCCTTTTCTAACATTACTTAAACCTATACATTTGATCACTATAGTAATCAAATATCATCTGCTTTATATAAATATATATACACATATAAACACATTTTAGACTAACTGCTTGTAACACTGCTTTTAAACACAAAATTTGTCAAATTTTAAGGTATAAATTACAGACACGCCATTAATATCCACAAAAATTCTAAGTACTTTATTTTAAAGCAAAAAACTAAGTACTTTATTTCTGTAGTGAGAGACTATGTATCTCTACCCTATTTTTCAGCAAAAAAGAAAACACTGCTAAAAAAGAAAATGAAGTACCTTTATCTTTGCAAATAGAAAACAGACTGCAGTGCCAAGATACACTTGTTTTCCCTTCTGATTTTGTTAAAGAAATCATTGATTATATACAGATAAAACACAAATAAACTTAGTAACAAAAGAAAATATAAAAATAATTTTAGTTCATTTTTAATAAAGTTATGCACAAAATTACTAATGCAAAAATTACTATGTATGTTTCAATGATAAATGAAAGGAAAGAGAAACTGTTGCATATTTCAAACGAGATAAAAATAAATAAATGTTTTTACCTGTATGTGTGATTCTAGACAGGTATGGTATGATGTTACGGCAGATACAGATGGAAATACATTACTCTGTACATCAGTGCGGGTAAGACGAGGCGGAGCATTTTTTAAACTTTCGGGAAATCCCATAGTTCTATCGTTTACCTAGGTGAAAGACAATATGCTCCAAAACTTGCATACAAGGAACAACACATACTAATTGTGCATACTATAATACTTACCATTGCGCGCAGTGCTATGCATAAAGCTGCTAAATTACAGCTTCCTCTAAGGATTAGGGCTTTGTTTTGTAATAATTTTGGCAGCTCTTTCAAAATCAGTTCTAGAATTTCCCAATCTTTTTCCTAGAAAAAATATAAAGTTAGGCATCTTAAAAAATCTTATTCCATCTTAAAAAAAAAAGCCAGTATTACTAATTTACCTAATGTATTCTGATTATACCAACATTCTATTTTATTAACCCCTTTCTCTATTAAATTCATCTAAAAACCTTGAAATTTTAAATTTAATACAATGCAAATATTATTACAATACTAATAATATCATTATTATTATATTAGTAAATATTAGTTCATGGAAATCAGAACGAAAGACATGAAAAAAATTGGAAACTTCAATACCCTTATAAGGTATTTTCCCCTCCTTTCCACATGCCTTCATGGTGCAACTGGAAGCACACTCAGTGCGAATTCGAGAGGTCCAGGCTTCGAGTCCTGGTGAAGGCAGTGCCCATTTTTCCTGTGTCCCGCTTAAAAAAAACCCTAACGAATCAGCAGTGGTACCCGAACTAAAAGGTGGTGGATGATAATTCATCACCACCAGAATTTGGCAATTGCCTCTCCTCATCCCCAGTCACCCTTTAAAAGGGGGGAGATCTAAGGTATTTTCTCACTCCTATCCGCATGCCTTCGTGGTGTAATTGGAAGTACTCTTATGAGCATTCAAGAGGTCTGGAGTTCAAATCCTGGCAAGGGTACAGCACAGTTTTCATGCCTCCAGCATCAAAAACTGTAATGACACTACATCCTTAAATTGTTCTACGAATGTAAAACATTTAAATAATGCAAATATTAATTTGAATAAATACTCCTCATGGTATACAGTTGCTGTATGTTTAAAAAAAAAACTAGTATGAAATATTTTTTTAAATTTTAATTCATTTTTATTAAATATGGAGAGAACACACATTCTGCATTTAATAGAAGGTAATCACTCATTTTGTAATTTAACAGGTTCAATGGTAAGAACCAATAATTTGATCCATCTTTTTGTATTCATTTTCCAAAATTGCATATCACATGGTTGAGAGAATAGATGTACAAATTCTCATTTGTGATAACAGTTGTAAACTTTTTTAAGGTAACTGTATTGAAACAGCATACTATGGTCTTAAAATATAACCAGAGGAGGAATTAAATAAAGGAAATTTGGTGGTTAGCTTATTCAAGCCCTGTCGTCAAAGTATTCATTTAAAAGTCTGAAGACCTTAGCAATTTTATGAAGTCATGCCCAATCTTACAGAAAACAGAAATTACTCATAAGACTGAGTTCTGTGGCAGCAGCAAGGAATTGTTCCTTATGCATTTTTTGATGGATTTTGAAATAAGATTTTATTTTAAAAAAAAGTACAATCTCTGAAAGATAGAGCATATTAAACTGCTACAAAACTAGAGTACAGTTCAACTCCTTTCAGGATTCAAAGATTTTTAATGCCCCCAATGCCAAAGTTTTGTTTTTTGACAAAACATCTAAGGTAAAGATCAGCATCATTCAAAAAACAAGTATTAGTGGACTTCATATAAATTTAGAAGAAATTAGTTAAAAAAAAATTGTTTTCATTGTAAACATCATTTAAAGGCTGTACAGTTTAAATTTTATAAGGACAATAAAACAAGTTCTTGTATTCAATGGATACTTCATTTAGAAATACCCCTGATTTATGCTAATTTTTTGGTGGACCTTTTTGGCTCTTATTTATGATCTCTCTAACAGCATTGGTTTTAATTTCTGATAAATAAAATTTTTTAGTCATAGGTTTTGGTCAATATTTGCAAGCTCAACATGGTTAAAACTGACAAAATCTGAAATCATATTTTAGTTTTCTAAATTCAACAGAATTTCTACAGAACTAAGAGTTTCACATCCCATTACAAAATAAGCATAAAATTAATTCATAAATTAAGGCATTAATAATTTTTCAAATAAATTATACTCAGTATATAAAAAAATTAACTAAAACAAAAGTTTAACAAAGTATGATGTGACAGCTGAATTTTATTAAGCATATTAAATGATTTACAATCTCCATTACTTAAATAAAAAATTATGAATTTTCTTTTATTTCATAGAAATTAAAGTTTATTACTTTTAACCTAGAGCACAGAATTTTAAGAATCTACATAGCTTAAAATAAAGCAAGCTTAATATTACCCAGTTTTGCAAACACAGCATTAAATGGTATTTAACACTCAATTTGTACTATATGTATGTGTTACTTGTACACTCAGTACATTTAAGAGGGTAATTTACATTCTTGGTGGTTCATAGCTAGCATAAATAAAACTATACACAGAGTACAGTTATTAATTCACAGAATACAGTAATTGATATATTTTGAAGCCAAAAATATTCATAATTTAAATTTCATTTTAAAACCAAACTTTTACTAACATTAAATGAAAATTATACTCTTGATAAAATGAAATACTCAAAAAATATTTCATAACAAGTACAGAACACATGTTTAGATTCAGAACAAAAACAATCTGAATATTCAGTTAAAGAAAAAAAATTCTTTTCTAAAATCTTTCAAGGCAAGATTGTGAAAAACACTTTTTCCCCTAATTACTTTCACATTAAACTGATATGTCATAAATGTTAACTTAAAAAATGTCAAGACAAATGTTATTATATCAGATTGATACTTCCATAAATCATTAAATTTTCCCGCACATGATGTTACTATTGAAAGACCATTCTTTGTTTCAACCAAGTACTCTAAATTACAGTACGCATAACAATTTCTTTAAGATTAGACTGTTGCTCCAGCACAGATGAACAGAAGTGACCAGAAATTATAGGAAAATGTTCTTTTAACACTGACAGCTATTATAAACATATAACTTCATTAGTTGACATCATACAAATGTGACTTTACATTGCCAGCAATTAATGGCATCTATCACGCATAAATAATTTTGCAAACCAGTCATTATCAGTTGGCATCATGTTAATGTGACTTTGTTTTTCCAATAATATCTGGCAGTATTACATAAACATTGGCATAATTAACCAATTACCAGCTGTTAGAATAGATGCACTACTTTGGAAGCCCATGATTTCAGCTTCTCAATAAAGTGACTTTATTTTTCCAGCCATTATTTATAAGTGTTACATAAACACGACATCACTTAACTAATGATTACCAGCTGCTTTCACATATATAGGCACCTGACAGTGATTATCAGCCAGCGACATATGAATGATTTCAATCTGCCAGCATTCATCAACTGATATACTGCAATATTCCTGTTCTGCTAGCATTAAATTTATGGTTTATTTGAAACCTTTCCATTATCTTGACATTTGTGTCTAGTGCATGCATAATTAAAATATTGCATTATTAAGTGATTTTTGATAACAACTATTTTTTGAAAAAGTTAAGTTATAGGCTGAAGTTTAAATATGGTTCTACAATATCTTTCTATAGAAGTCTCTAATTTGACTATTAGGAACAAAAGTGTAAAAGGAACTGATAGCAAGAAATAAAATCCGCATGAGTGATGTTGGCAGATGGTAAAAGTCTGAACATTATGAGCAACCAGTGACTGAAAGAGGTAGCAGTGTACAACAAAATTTTCAATCTGCACTAATTATGAAGGAAGGTCTATTATACAATTACACCAAAAGTAACAGCATATATTATGCATGTGCTTATCACAGTTCTAATATTTTTATAACAGTATCATTGCTTAATAAATAGTCTCTCTATCATACTATTTTGTTTCAAATCTACAGTTATATATTAGTCCAAATATTTTCTACAAAATATAACATTTGTTGGCAATCAGCATTTTAAATTTCTTATTTAAAAGATCTTAATCTCAATACATGAAATTAAGTTTGAAAATAATTTAAAATTTTAAAAAAGAATTCATGAATGAGTCATTTTACTAAATTTTGGGTATTTTTAAAGATCATAAATGAAACTACAAAAATGCATAATTAACAAAGATTATTTTCAAAGCCATAATGGTGTTATAATAAAGCTAAGTTGTATTATCCCAACTTTTACGTTGTTAATATGCCAGGTACTATGTGTATAATAGAAGTAAGTACATACATAAATAATCTGGAAACCAATTTATAAGCAGTTAATGCATGACATTAAATTAATCCAAAAGGTAATTTAAGCAGTGTTAAAAGTTTTTAAATAACATTACAGAAGTCTGTTATTCTACATTCTGGGGTTAATAAAATTGATTTTAAGCATCAACATGATATAAACATAGGATAAAAATGTCATGTTTTCATCCTACATACTTGCACAGTGCCAATGATTAAAATCAATAATTTCAATAATTATTTGAATGAGTGGATATAAAAAAATTATTGATTAAAATCAGATACCTTTAAGAAAAATGAACTTAACACATTGTGGATAGATCACAAGTTTACTCATGTTTCTGCACACAATCTGTAATGGATGGATCATGAAATAACTTGCATTCTACATGTTATCTTCAGATACCACCTGCTTTGATATTTGTATCTACTATTTTATTATATTTGTACTTACTATGCTCAGGTATTTACATCAGTAGTCAATGTATTAAACTGAACCACCATCGTTTTTTGGGAAGAGCTTGTTCACCAATTCTGTTTGCATTTAAGTAATTCAGTTGGTCACTATCCTTGTATAGCAGTCTCTTCCAGAAAATGGAAAGATATGAATGAAACTGAAATACCGTGGGAAGTTTTTTATGATAATTTAACAGATGTTTCGAATGAGAATGAAGACAGGGATAACTGTGAGAATGGATGTTTTAATGGTTGTAAGGACGATTTTAGTAACAGCAATATTATTACAACAGTTATCGGTCTGAAATTATTCTACTATGTTTACAAATGTTTGAAGATCATCCTAGGTCCATTACATTCCTATCTGAGTCTGACACTGTAACCTCTGTTACTAGCCTAATGTTTGGAGATGACTTTTTTGAAATGTTTTGCAAAATATCATGATCAAATTTCAAAGAAACATAATACACCACCTAAACCCTCAAGTAGTTTCGTCTTGCACAAATAAATGTTATAAAATGTCGAGTTGTAAATCTACTCATAGCTGCCCCCCCAATAAAAAGCCTGCCAGGGAAATATGCACCCACTCAGAAAGTTTTTTTGGGGGGGAGGTGGCAGGGGGGAATCTGTTCTTAATGCTTTTAAGAACAGTTTAATTACTGAACACAAAAAATAGAAGATTTTTATGGAAGGTTTAAAAATATTTTAAGCAAACCATGTTAGAAAGGTGCAAGAAAGTGGGTTCCTTCCATGCCCATTTACTCTCAAGCATAAATCTAATGCTATGTGCACTAATTCAAAAGTCATTAGTGTATGATTTATCATTTTATAGTGCAGAAACAAAAATTTAATGATATTAATGGAGACGCTGCTTCCTGGATATAAGCCTCCATCTAAAAGTGACTTATGTTGCAAATTATTAAATGGTATATATGAAGAAGGAACAGATAAATGTAATAATGTTTTAGTTAACCAAACAGTAAATATGACTCTAGAGTCTAATATCCACAAGCAACTAATAACCTGAGCATGTGTTCGTACAATAGATGGAAATGTACATTTAGTGGAAATTATTGATACATTATTAACCCCACATACAAGTGAAAATTGACTTACTCTGGCTGTTGATGGCATTAAAAATATTTTTAAAAAATTTTAATGCAATATTTATGCTGATAATCTAGGGGGAAAATTAGAAAACAATTTTTATTTGATATCTTATGATTGGTCATCACACGTACTTAACTTACTGGCCAAATTTAAATACGTCAAATGTTACTGAGCCTATTATTCAAATTATAAAGTATTTTTTAAATCACCAGCTTGTCCAAGCCCAATTGAATTAACATTGGAATTCAGTATGCAACTCCTTTGGAATTTATATTATTAAATAATGCAGAATCTGTTTATTTGTATGTTCCCCACATTATGAAAAAAAGAACCTAGAGCCACCACATTTTGAACACATGTAATCCTTTACCAGTGTATATCAGAGGCAGAATTTTTAATTTTTAATTTGTTTTTCACTTACTTCATATTCAGAGCAAATTTAATGAATTTTTGATAAACAAAAAACTCAATGACTTAAAAGCAGTGTGCTGTTACTCAGCAAAACATATGATAGTTATGTTTCAAATTTAATCAGAAAACTCAGTAACTTAGAAGAAATATGTTGCCAATCAGCCAAAATGCAAGATATTTGTTTTTCAAATTGAATCAACAAACTTGATAATTTAAAAGAAATATGTTGTCATACTAGAAATAAAATATTTTTATCTTCTACATGACATTGGGTTGCCATTTAGCAAAGAATAAGATATTTAATTTTTCATTTCAAATTTAATGTCTGTCACTAATTATCAAACTAAGTGATATAAAAGCTATAAATGCAGTTCATCTTTTTAATTATTAATTACCAACTCAACTGGTTAAATTACACTAGTTAGACTAGCATGAAATAAAATTAAATATACATATATATATATTTCCTTTTTACGATGACCATTTTAATTCGATAATGCAACCATTCATATAAAGAACTGGTCAACTTTCATGGAAATTATAGAAGACAATCGAGATGCAAACATTCAGTCAGAACTTCAGTCTTAAACATTGTCTTAAAATGGCAGTCAAACAAAATGTATAACTCTTTCATAAATAAATGTCAAGTCAAGCAAAATGCAGACCTGTCAAATGAAATGCAGACCTCTTTCTCATATAAAGCCAGTTTTAGCCACTTTGGATTAAATCCAGAAAGATAATTGAAAAACTGCTACGGTTGTTTGGAAAGAGCTTAAAAATTTTCGATAAAACATACATAAATTATTTAAAACATAATATGAAAAAGCATCCGCAGCATATTTTTAGTTAATTTTAAAATTTAAGATGTTTTTTAAAATTTGAAATGTTTTATGCTTTGCTGATAGTAAGTGTACAACTACAAAAGATATTAATTCTGTATTATACAGCTCTTAATTATTTATATATATTTAAGCTATCATAATGATACTACAATAGCTTAAGATTTTTTTGTCATGTGTCGCTGAAAAATCAAACCATAGCTCTACTAACACTGATAGACATTTAAATAAAACCTGTTAAAGAGAAATTTATATGAATTGATTGTTATTATTGTAATAAAGTTTATTTCTATATTATTACTTCTACTGGTCTTTAAAATTTTATTGATATAGCTCGACCATCTCGAACGCAAACCTAGCTGGCATTCTGCCAAAATACATAGACTCGTCCAAAAGGGGTGTTATTACTTGCTGCGACATGAAAGTCTTCTCTTCTTCGGAAAGAGAAAATGGAGGGAAAGAAAGTCCCCATCCTTTCCACCCTGTTTTTGAGAATAATTTGGTCCAAATGGCGCATGCATGTTTGCGTTCATGGTCGCGGATGAGGCGGTCGAACTATATCTTTATACATTCCTTTGTGGGCATGCCGCTTTCTTATTTTTAGTCACATACAATCATGAATGACATGACCTATATTCTTAGGCTTTTCATTTTCATAAAATGCTTATTTTCAAATTTAATACTATATATATTTTGAAAATAAATACTACATTAAATTATCATTTTACATCCCCCCCACACCAGTAATTGTGCCCTAGTGCATACTGAAAGAAAATTTCCTAACACAAAAAGTCTGCATAGTGCTTATATAAATTTTTAATGAAATATAAGACTCTTTTGAAGTTTTAGTAATAGTTTTTAAAGTATTTAGGATACAATCAAAACATACTTTGTAAATAATACATATTTAAATGTTTTAAACTTATTCAGTACACTATGTACTCCGACGCAACAAGAATATTTAGCATTAGGCTACACACTGCTAAAAACTGATTAAACATTACGCTTTTGGTTAACTTGTACACTTTTTACACTTGAACAATGACACGGGGAATATCTCTTTTTATAAGATTACTGATTTGCTCATGATCAAATAATATTGCTGCAGACTTAGAACTTTCATTCTACTCCACACACACACACACACACACAAAATAAATAAATAAATAAATAAATAAATAAATAGGATATTATATTTTAGAAAACTTGCTTTTTTTAATGATAATTGGCTTAATTAACAATTAAGACATGTTGAGAAAGATAACACTTTTTGTTACTTTTGCTATTTAATAAAAATAAATGTTGAAAAGAGTAGAAATGGTTGCAGCCTCACAGAAGGAAATTGTTATACACACCAGTTAACATCATAAACATGGCGAAATTAATAAAATCATTCTGACAATTAAGAAAAGAAAAATACCTCTTTTAAGCACATAATTAAAGACTGGAAAGCTTTACTGTAACTCAAATAAGAAATGGTTTGAGCAACTAATGATGATGGTGACCCTGGTGAAGGACTAGCAGGAGCAGTTTCATTTAATTCTTTATTTGAGCTGAAAACAATTTAAAAAAGTATATTAGTTTTTAAATACTGATAAAAAGTGCATAAAATATTTTAAAGAATTACTATATTTAGTATTTGCACAAATAATGAAAATTCAATTTTTATCAGTAACGCAACTTATTTATAACTAACGTTTCTCTTAGATTTCCAATAAAAAAATTATCTTATACTTTTAATGTATCACAACACATTAGCATGCATACTTCCAAATATTGGGTTGGAGGGAAAGTTCTGTCGTATTTTAAAGAAAACATTTGAATTCATTTATAAAAATATGTGTTTAATATTAATCAATTATATATGCTCCATTATTTGTTACAACCTGTTGCCATCTTTCAGGTTACCTGTGAAATCCTGTTTTGTAGAAGTTTTCATCCTTGGAATTAAAATAGTCAGCAACTGCCTTAGAAACACTTTCAAAAAACTTGAATTTTTTTCCTGTTAGATAATTTTGCAGAGACTTGAACAGGTAATAATCAGATGGTGCAATGTCAGGTGAATACTGTGGGTGACTAAGGACTTCCCATCCTAACGCATTCAGTTTTTGTTGTGTCACCATTGCAGTATGCCGGCGAGCGTTATCGTGGTGGAACACTACTCCTTTTCTGGACGCTAATACTGGCCTTTTTTCTTTGATAGCTGCATTCAAATGATCCAGCTGATTGCAGTACAGATCCACGTTGATGGTTTTTCCCTGTTTCAACAAGTCGTAGTACACTGGACCTTTCTTGTCCTGCCACAAACAAAGCAGTACTTTTTGTTGATGGACACTTGGTTTTGGAACTGTTGCTGATGATGTTCCTGGTTTGCAGTAAGATTTTTTTCTCTTAATATTCTCGTAAAGAATCCACTTTTCATCTCCAGTAACCAGCTTGTCCAAAAAAGGCTCCACATTGTGTCTATCAGATGTGATGAACACATTCTTACACCATCAGACAAATTCTTTTCCGTCAATTCATGTGGAACCCAAATACTTTGCTTTAACACAAACCCAAGAGATTTAATGTGATCTCGAACAGTTGTATGATGAATGCCAAACTCTTCTGCAATTTCTCGACTTGTTAAATGTGGATTATTTTCAAACATGGATCGCAAAACATAATTATTGATCTTGGATGGTCGTCCAGATCGATCACTTTCTTTGAGG
Source organism: Stegodyphus mimosarum (assembly GCA_000611955.2). Taxonomy (NCBI): domain Eukaryota; kingdom Metazoa; phylum Arthropoda; class Arachnida; order Araneae; family Eresidae; genus Stegodyphus; species Stegodyphus mimosarum. Next base: position 91,148 of record KK118005.1, on the reverse strand, counting down.
CTCAGATTCCCGGAACGAAATTTGCTAAACTATCTTTGACAAGTACGAACATTTACAATATCTTTTCCAAATACCGCACACAAATTTTCACATGCAACCGATGCGTTGCTTCCTTTTTGGAACTCATATAAAATGCAGTGTCATAAATGCACTTTATCTACTGACATGTTTTTCACTTTAAATATCACAAGTAAATGATGAACGGTAAAAAAGGGCACCTTTATTATTATACAGCAGCTAAAAAAACAAAAAAAAAATCCGATTGACTCACTAGACAGATTTTTTTTTAATTTACAAGAAAAATCACCTGCCTGTTTAAAATATGACAGAACTTTCCCTCCAACCCAATATAAAAAAATAATAATAAAGCTCTGCAATTTAAGCTTTACCAATAGCATGACAATGGCTTATTCTAAACTCACACACTAAGAAACACTTGCACCATAATGCTAGTGTATGCAGCATAAATTCTCCTGCCTAAGTTTTCCAGATTATACTCCCACAATAAACCTTGTTTTCAGTTATCATGCACACACACGCACACACACACACACACATATATGCACACATACCAAAAAAAAAGTACAGTACAACAAGAAAAAAACTAAAGTTTTCCATATAATTCTTTGGGTATTCAACATTCATCTTATTATGAAATAGTCATTCAGATATGTGAGCAGACTTCACTTGCAAATTAAAAGCAAGTCTTATCATTTTGCCACTGATGCTCCCTTGTCAATAAAAAAAGTGTTCTTTCAGAAAGTTGAGGTATAATACTTCAGCAATGTACTCATCCATTTACCATGATTTCAGCAAAAAATAAACTAAAAAGCATCCAATATTTCAGGTTGAAAATTTTCAATTTTGCTCTTTTTCTGGCAAACATCTTCTGCCATTAAAACTAGCGAACTTATACAAATTCCTCTTTCATTATTATGCCTAAATAAAACAACCCACATTTTCTAAATGCATATTTACACGTTTTAAATATTTGCATATTTCCATCCCTATGTTAGCACAAAAGTCACATTTTAATAAAAAATATTGTTGCTTTCTTAACATAGTTTAAATTTGGAATATTTTCATGAAAATTATGAATGTTTTACAAATAATGAAAAAAATTAAAAAATAAAATGTTAAATTGTGCTAGACTAGCAAGTGAACTGTTAAAAGTTAAATTAATACTTTTCGAAATACACAGAATACTATACTGATTAAATTCTATAAAAAAATGCAAGTTACTCAAATCACTAGACAGCCTTATCGGTGGCCAAATGATTGACCACTGAATACTGGGAGTTTGACCCAGGTTCAGTTCCAGGCAAACAAGCTGGCTGCATGGCTGGTTGTTGTGGTTTATCCCATCCGTAATGTTAATTTGAGCCAGTTTTCCTCAAAACGTCCCCCCAAAAGGCATCCCTCCCTTTAGACAGATAGCTCTCGCATATACTAGCTAAGTTACTGCACAATCAAGCCACTAGTACCCAACGTTCTTTACTTTATGAAAGGTTTTACAAAAGGTTTTACACACGGTATTTTTGAGTTCATTAGTTTTACATATTGTTATGGAATTTGTACATAGATAGATGATTTTAGTGCAACTATATGCAAAATTATTGTATTTTTCTATGTAATGTTACACAAAAAAATCTAAAAAGACAAGCTATGCCAGAAAAGTAAGAATACAGGAGCAAGTCTATTTAACATTGAGTAAATGGGTAACTCGGTAATTTCGTGAGATATCACCAAGATGGCAACGAATTTTTGTCCCAAAATTTGACAAGAAATCGGCAAACTTCGCAATCATTTGGCGACATTTTGGTACAGTCCGGGTATCACTATATTAGGTACTGTAATTCAATAAATATAATTGATCACTAAATTAGCTGTAACCGTAATTCGACACTCATATAGCCTTCCACTAATTTCGAAAAGCAGAAAATACTAGAAATATCTCGTCAGCCGGGTGAAAATTATAGCCGAAGAGAGCATCTGCTCTCAGTTGCATGAGTTCCGAATACTATCTCCAGTTTAGCTTTGCTCTTTAGCTACACTTTATATTTCATTGTGTTTAACATTCTTAGTACTTTGTCTTAGCAATTCTTCATAGTAACTACTGAATGTATGTGAACATCTGTATGATTATTTCTGCGGAAAGTTCCAGAACTCTGAAGGGTTTCTTTTGATAAAAGAAATTTTATCAGCCTATCATTGGACCTGTGTGCATTCAAAAATATATCTGATAGTTTACAAATTAGTTTTATATCTGCTTCATTCTGAATTTTATATATACCTGTTTATTAAGTATATATGAAACTCAGAATTATTAAACTACTCAGCTAAAATACCAACTAAATTTCCATTATTAAACTACTCTGCTAAAATACTTCATGAACAACTGGGCAACTGACTATTAGAGCAATTTCATTTCTAAAGAATGCTGATAACAAAATTAAAAGAAAAAGTATTTTCTACTGAGTTCAAATCTGTTCAAAATACTACATAATAAATGCAATCAAATATCACTTATGTTTTTAAATCTATATATTTTACTATTAACGATGTATTTTACTGCTTGGGACTAAAATCAATTATAGGTACAAAGGGCAAAAAATTACAAAAGTATATATACCTGGAATCACATGAGATATATACACTATATTCTACAGATCCATCCATACAAATTCCCAACTGCTTTTGATTATTGGCACGAAACTGCAGTAAAAACTCAAATATCTGAAAGACATATTAATTTTTTTTTTCAAATGTTAAGAAAATTTCATAAATTTCTTAACATTTACATGCTAAAACTGTTCACCCATGAAAAGGAAGCATATAAAGATCAAGATCTACTACATTAAAATAGAGTATGCTTTAATTTTACAAATAATGTAAGTTTGATTTTATAGATAATGTACAACAATGTTTCTCAATAAATAGAAATCAAAAGGAGAAGTTATATAGTTAAATGGGAACAAAAGATTGTATAATTATAAATTCTTTATAAAATTCATCAATAATTTTATATCATGAATAATAAAAGAGTGCCCTTGATAAATTTATAAAGATGATGACTTAATTTTTTTTAAATGCAATTTGATGTATTTTATTTGAAAATGCAATTTGATTATTCTTTTTTATGTATTATTTGGGTTATTTGGGTGCAAACACTTTTATTATTTGAGATTAAAATTGTAGATTTATTTAATCCCTTGTTCCCAATAAATTACCAGATAAATTATTTTTATCATTTTAATTCATTCATTATTTTAAAGCTTTTAAATTAAACCTTTTTTTATCATAGTCTCAATGGCACATTATCGATAAAGTTATTCAATAGAAAAATCATTTTTCAACAATAAAAAACCAATTTTTTACTTTCTACAATTGTGCTATGTTAAAATTTCAAAAAAAAGGGAGGGAGCAATTTTCTAAAATTTACCAAAAGTCAGAAATTACATTAACAATTTCCCACAAATGTTACTTTAAAGCTTGACCACCACGACTTAATCCAATGGTGCAAACAGTAAAATTTTCATAGTTTTAATTTGTTCGGTAAACACAGGCATGTGTAAAAATCATTTTAATATTAAATTTTTAAAAAATCTAAAGCAAATTTTAGAAAAAAAATCCCTTCATTACATTGTGTGGTCATTCACAATGCGTGTGCGAAATTTGAGCTCAATAGTTTATCAAAAATAGTTTAGAAACCAATGGCAAAGTTCTAGCCACACTGACAAGCACCATGGGAAAAAAATACTAGAAAGTTTCCTTAAAACATTTTTTTAATCGTTATTGTTTTGAAAAAGGTTGAAAAGTTTGTTTAAAAATTTCAAATCTCTATAAGAGATACTTTTAAATATCAGAATTTTAAAATCCCATAAAAATATAATATTATGCAACACAATAAAATTAATAGAATCAGCTTATGAAATGTTGAGAAAAATATGTATAAATTTATGAAATAGTACAAATTTAAAATGACACAATAATTTCATAGCAAATAATTTTAAATGCTAATCAATTCTTAAACTCTGTTGCTTTTCAATAACAAGAAATTAATAATACATGCAAAATCTATCTATAAAGGGAGAAGGTAAATAGCATTTGTAAAACGGCAGAAGTCTTCTTAGTACACTAATTTCTTTGTACATAATTCTTTGTAGAAAGGGGAGGGAAATAAATAAATATTAGAGAAATCTACATGAAAGCAAGAAAAATAGTGCAATATAATGTTATCATAACCTTGAAACTACACTAAGTGATGCCCAAGGAAGAATGGATATTTTGCCATTTTTGCAAGTTAATATATAGAGAGACAGAGAGAGAAAAATATATCTGTAGAATACTACCCAATAATTACCTTTTTAGCATTCTATCTTTGGAAGAGTTCAAAGAGTTTAGTTTTAGATTCTACAACAATTTCAAAACATTATATCAGATACATTTTAGGTATTGAAATTTTAAAATAATCAAGATAAGATTAACTGTTTGATTAAGAAAGTGCAAACAGTAAAAGTCTGAAATTTTTAGTTTGTCCGTTTATTTATGAGCAACAAATAATTTCAACATTAAATTTTAAAAAATCAAAATCTGATTTTGAAAAAAATCACTTCACTGCATTGTATTGTCATCCATAAGAGACAGTGTACAAAATTTCAGCTTGATAGCTTATCAAAATATAGTTTCAAAATCGAAGACAAACTTCTGACCATAGCATCAAATACCATGGATGAGCTTCATAAAAACTTATAAAAACTTGATGATAGTAAGGAAATTATTTCATTAAAAACATACTCTCCAATATTTCTTAATAATTACCTGAATTATATGTTAATTTGTTTAATTTTAAATATAGAAAAATTAAATTATTTATCTCTAAATAACAATTATTTATTAGAATAGTTTTAATTACTGACTAAATAAGAAAAACATAAAAATTCCATGAGAAATGCAGATTAAAAGAATTCCACAACTTAAAGGCAAAATTTGGTCATCAAAATCTACATATCCAATGGAGTGCATTATAATAGTCCAAATATCAGACTGTGTAATAAAACACGTTGAAATCGTAAACTTTAAATGATCAATTACATGAATATTAAATTATCATTGAAACAAAACTCACCGACTTCCTTATTTTTATAACTTCATCTAAATACGATAATCTGTTATAATGTTGCTGGATATGATTAATGAGCAAATCATAGATTTCTACACACTGATTAGATGGGAGCACCAGTAATTTTTTCTGAAAAAATTTGATAAAATACAAAAAAGTTTAAATTAGATATATGGATATCATAAACAAATAAATAACTAAACAGAATATTCACATACAGAAACAGCCATTTTCAATTAGTGATCAACAGCTTTGCATTCATAGCACCAATATACTATACACACCAAAGAGCCATTACATTATGACCATCCTGTTAATAACATGTAGGTCCATCATTATCCTCAAAACTGTCAGCATCTGGAGTGGCATTGACTCCACAAGGTGCTAATACACAGGCTCAGGTATCTGATACCAAGCATTCACCAACTAGTCCTGCAATTCCCACACATTGTGAGGTAGAGTGGAAGCACACGTTTGGTTTTCTAGGTGGAATCACAAATGGTCTATTAGATTAGTGTCAGGTGAATTTGGAAGACAAGACATGATTTCAAAGTCACTGGAATGTTCTTCTAACCACTCTCTTATGATTCCACCTTTATGACATGGTGTATTATCCTGTTGGTAAACCCCAGTTTCCACCAGAAATACTGTTGTCATGAATGGCTGAACCTTGTCAGCAATGACGTTCAACATAGTACACAGACATCAGGGATCATTCTATGGGAAATACGGGTTCTAATGAGCTCCATGAAAACACTGTCCACACCATAAACCCCACCATCAGTTTGTCTCCGTCCAACTGTGCATCTGGGAGCAAGGATTTCGTTTGGAAATCGGCATATTAGCACACTCTTGTCGATAAGATGAACCAGAAAACGTAATTCATCAGAGCACACAACTCTCTTCCATTCTTCTACTATCCAATTCCGATGTTTCTTGGCCCATTGCAGATGCAGCTGATGATGATGTGCTGTCAGTGCAGGGACATGCTTCGGCCTCTGGCTGCACATGCCCATATGCAGCAATGTGCGCTGCACAACGTGTTGAGAAACACTGTTTGGGTCACCACTGTTGTAGCTGGTGGTAATTTCAGCTGTTGTAGGTTGTAGCTTTTCAGTCATGGTGAACAATGCGTAGCAATCTCTGCTCTCCTCTGGAATCAATGTACCATCGACAACACACTGATGGCCGGCGTTTTGTTACTTCCTCATCCCTACACCACTTCACTTTTCGATATGTGCGCACAACAACTGTTTCTGATATTGATGTTCCCAGTCGACAGCTATAATGATTTGACTTTTATTGAAATCTGATAAATCAGCTGCTTCTCCCATTTTGTCGCTAATTGCACTATGTTTGGAAATAGAATGCATAGCCGCTTTATATATTCCAACATCAGCTGTACATGCACAGTGGTTTTTTTCCTGAGTGAGCCCTTTGTTATAGATGGAGGGAGTCAAGTAGTGGATCTTTAGTGCATATATATTGCAGTAGACTCCTTTTGCAGAAAATTAAATGGCTAGGGTAATCATACGTATAATCAGAAATCATGTACTGTTAGTACGAGATGCAATGTTTTCAATATAAAATAAAAATAAATAAATAAAATCTCTATTCTGATTTTTTCTTCAACAAAGATCAGTAAAATGAATCAAAAAAGCACAACACAGAAAAACTTCTAGCTAAAGAAAAGCACCCCACATAAAAACAACTTTTTTTTACTGTAATCGAAGGGAAAATTAAAAGGGTTCAGCATATCACACAACAACAAAATATGAAACATACCCTGGCAAAGTCCGATATAATATACCTGAATGCAGAAATCATCATATCAAATCAAACTATAACACTACTTAATAATAATTAGGTATAACTATTTTTAACTAAACACAAATTATTTCATTATGTTCAGAGCATACAGCTTCCTTAGATGAGGATATTCTACATGACCAAACAAAATTCACTTTTTATTACATTTCCTCGACAGAAGAATCAGAACACAATGTAAAACGTATAAGGTAACATCCATAGGATATACAGTACAAAGTTAGAGATCCGGACTCATCGGAACTTCGGCGATTCCAGATTTGGAATTTTTCCGGATATTAGATCATCAATTTAAATCTAGTAAGATGGCACGCAGAAATTACACAATTAAAAATATCAAATCATAATTTATGAAATAAAGAGCATTTATGATCTAAAGGGTACTAAAATTTATAAATCAAAAACCTTAATATTTATTTGTTTACTTTATTAAACATTTCTTTCAATGCAAGTTATTAAGTTGCTTTGTTTTATGTGCTAATACTTTCTCTTTAATTCTATAAACAGACTTAATTTCTTGTTCAGTTACAAAGTTCCATTGTTCCAAAGTCCTGTAATTGTTGTGTCGAGAATTCTGACTAACTTGTCAATGGAAATCTTTTTGTTTTCAGTAACCTCTCTATCACTTTCTTCACTATCAGTAGCGGTATTTTCTGGATCTAGAACCATAACAACAGATTTCACGGTCCGTTAATTGATTGATGATTGAGCATCGTCATCACAATGAAAAACTTCTGTTATATTATCATTTATTATGGCTTCTCCAAATTTCTTTACAAAATCCCTTAACTGGAAAATTTCACCTTTGGTTCGCAATATCTGAAAATATTCAAACTCGCCGCTATTATCATCATCATCCTCATCCTCACCATGAAATATGGTAGCTGGCCATAAATTATGCCAAGCATTTTTTTTTTTTTTTTTTTTTTTTTTTTTTTTTTTCTTCAAGTTTTTGAAAACATGTTTTCCCACGATCTTGTGATGCTCCACACAGCAGATTTTATGCTAAAATATTTCAAGAATTCTTGAATGGTTTTGCCATTCTTTAAGAAATTTAACACAGATTTTTAAAAATGCTACTTTATATTTGCATTTCAGTGTGTGAGCACTATTTCAATAGCTGTAGGCTAAATGATGGATGTACAATTTCAAGGAAAGAATAATACGGATACATTATCTTTCACTAAAACTTCAAGTGAAGTATGAGCCAAACAGTTGTCTACAATCAAGACTATTTTTGAGTCATCAGGTAAACCATCCAAATTCAAATATTGCCAAGCCTCAGGTATAAAATGATTTTCAAACCAATCATTCATTAACGTTTGTGTCATCCCTGCGCTTTTATTTGCACAATATCTAATGGGGAAAATCGTTACTCTTTTAAATGCTCGAGGTCATGTATATTTTCTGATTACGAAAAGTTTGCACCTGTGTCTTCCTGCAGCATTTGCGCATGCTAAAATTGTTAGTCTCGCTTTGCAATCTTTGACACCAGTTGCAGCCTTTTCTGTAGAGGTTGCCAAGGTATTTTGTGGTACATATTGGCAGAAAAGACCAGTTTCATCAGCATTAGAAATTTGTTCTGGAGATCATTTTTCACTAGTAATGAGTTCAATAAATTCATTGGCAAATATTTCAGCAGCTTCAGCATCAGCTGACGCTTTTTCACCTATAATTTTTAATTGCCTTATACAATGGCGATTTTAAAATTGGGTTAACCAACCTGTCGAATATGTGCTTTCAGTTTATAAGTTCACTTCTTCATGAAATATTTCGGCTTGAGCCATTAGCATTGGACCCACCAACTGCACGCCCTCGCTGCGACAGTGTCTGACCCATTCATTCAATATTTTTAGCATAACAAACAATTTTTCTGTTATTCATTGCGAGTGGGGTGTCAGAATCCACAAAAAGTTATCTTTCTTTTTTCTTATATATGGTTGACTTTCCAATGTCCTCGCATAATGTTGAGACAGATATGCCTGTATCCATTTTTTTCAGCAATTCCACTTTTGGTTTAATGGACATCGAAACATGCTTTTGCTTCGTAAATCCTTTGGCAGCTCCAGAATTAGAAATTCTTTTCAACATAATCGAAAGTTCAAGCTTTAATTTTTATAAAATTGCTGTAATAATAACAGTTTGCAAAAAATAATAAGCTGGATCAAATCAGAAGGTTAAGGAGCAGGGCAGTCTACTACATTAACTGAAATTCCTTAGAATTAGTAAAGATAATTTTAGCCTAGTGTAATAGTGTCCACTCTATGTTATTGGCTGTGTATCATAAGATTGGTGACGAAAGACAAGTTGTTCCACTAAATTTTGTCTTTCTTCTATTGCATACAGAATTAAGCCTGAATTATATTAGTTATTTATTTCTTGCACATGCGTAAGGCTAATCTGAGTCCTGAATAAATTAACTCCCACATATACTTAAGGCTTATCTAGGGCCGGCGCAAGATATCGCCTGATGCAGTCTATGTGGGCACTAAATTTTGCTACAAAGCGCTTTCGTAAGTTCTAAATTTTGGCCGCCCCTAAATTTTGGATCACAGTGCTTTCCCTAAATTATAAAATTTTTGTCAGCCCTTAATTTTGTTGCTCGGTGATTCTCAAAATTCCAAAAATTTTATCTTCCGTAAATTCTGTCGTCCAGTGCGGCTATATGAGCTAAGACACCGGTTCTGGGTCTATGTGAATAACATATCAGTTATTCTTACTTCAAATAGCCCTAAACGTAATTTTTTCGCCTAGGAGTTTCATTAACATTCATCTATTTTTAGTATATGAAAAGTAGTTTTTGTTAATTCTTTTCTTGTCAACATTTCTTAGCGCATTTAACTTAAATCTGTAATCATCGCCAAGTGTAATGTTAGCATAAAAGGTTGCCATACTTTTGTTATTCAATCACTAATATAAAAAAAAATGTTAATACATCGCTGAATGAGTCATTACTGAAGCTGTCATGTATTGATAAACAAGCAGTGATGAAAGCAAAATATAATAAATAATGATTCGAGGGGTGTTAGGGATATGAAATCCTAGTAGGTGTAAAATCAATAACGTTCCTATATAGAATTTCTCAGTTTGGGATGTACGCCAAGCAGATATGCAGCTATGGAGCCAAATTATTAATATCATAAATTTATGCTTAAGTGATTGTTTCTTCAATAATGAGGTATTTTATTTAGTGCCCAAGTTAAATTAAGAATCGGGACTCTCCAGATGTTTTGTTATCGAAGGAAAAATGTGCATACATAAAGCATACAAAAAAAAAAATTTGTGGATTTGAAGTCTGGATTTAAAACCATTCCAAATATTGGACGTCCAGATCTCGGACTTTGTACTGTACTATCAGTATTGCAGGATGGTGATGGCTTTGCACAAGGTAGTTAGAAAGTCCTTTTATAGTGTACTTAATAAAGTTGTATGAAGGTAACAAAAATTCTTCTCATAAAAAGATTTACATCTATTGTAAAAAGATAGAGGCAGTCAAACATCAGAGGTAGGCCGACACATTATTGATATATTTGCTATATGAAGCTGCATCTCTTAAATACACTGGTTATCATAAATTAAGGAAAAATCACAAAAATAGTGATAACTCTCTCAAAAATAAGCCAACTGTGTAAAATTTGAATATGTTGCCAAGTAAGAATAGCTGAGTAAAACTGCAACATGGAAACTAGTGGCGCTGCACTCGGAATACGTCATCTGCCAGGAGCATAAAAGTCCATGTTCGAGAGCAAGCCACACATATTTCAGTATGATAGTGACATCAGAAATCTGAGATAGCCAATTCGTAACAATGACCTCCAGGTATCATTTGCCTGCAGAACTACGATGAAGAGCCATTGGGAGACTAGAGGCAGGACAAAGTCAAACAGAAGTGGCCAGATGGCTAAATGTGAGTCTTTCTGTGGTTCATAAGACTTTGAAGGCAATTTCAAACCATAGATTCAGCATCTACGAGGTTCAGTTAAGGACGGCCAACTGCTATGATGAGCACCGATGACCAATTTTGACATTATATACACGCAGGAATAGAACCAGTACCCCGACTCTTCTTAGATCCTCCCTTGCTGCAGCCACCAGAAGGTCGGTGCCAACATCAACTGTGTGGAGAAGGCTTCACGAAGGTGGTCTGTATGCGAGGCGAAAAGCCATTTGCGTGCCACTCACGTCACGCCATAGGATGAACCATTTGCAGTGGGCACGACAACATGTCCACTGGACACCTGATCAACAGAGGGCTGTTCTCTTTACGGATGAGTCCAGGTTTAGTCTAGAAAGCGATAGTAGGCGTTAATTGATAGGGAGAGAACCTGGAACCCGTTATCATCCGTGAAAGAGATGCATATGGAAGAGGCAGTGTCTGTGTTTGGGTGGCATCTCTTTGGGTGGACGCGCAGACCTCCATGTCTTTCCAAGGTGAACCGTGAATGTTTAGGTTTATAGGGATGACACCCTTGATGCTTATGTGCAACCATATGCCAGGGCAATAGGGGATGCTTTCCTGTTACATGGCGACAATGCAAGACCACACAGGGCTTACACTGTAGATGATTATCTTAAACAGGAAACAATTATGCGCATGGAGTGGTCAGCTCAATTCCCAGACTAACAAGCATGTTTCAGATGCTTGTTAGTCCGCTAGCTGCTCTCAATCTGTCCCCTCAGACCGTTTCCGCGCTTGCAACTGCTTTGCAAGAGCAATGGCTCTCGCTTCCTATGGAACTGATAGACCGCATAATTGTAAGCATCACACATTGCTGTATGTCTTGTATTGTTTCTAGCGGCGATCATATTCCATATTGAAGGTACTTTTCCTATAGCAAACTGACACCTTCGATCCGTTCATTTTATACATGTGCTAATTTCTATACTACCATAATTATCTGGTAATTTCTGTTTATGTTATTTGATAGCTTACTATGTGCTGTATACTATGGGTAAGTTCCATAAAATTCTACATGTAACTTTTTCACTAATCGTGATTTTTGTGACATTTCCTTAATTTATGATAACCAGCGTAAAATATTCAATTCTTCAGAAATTTTTGTTAGTTTCTTTTTCCATATGTATACAGTAAAAGCTTAATTATCCGGCATTTCACTACCCAGAATATTTTATGATTTAAAAGTGCTCAAGTGTCTTCCCTGCTTAAAAGCATTACATCCACTTAAAATCTATGGTCTTATGAATTATATGATATTAAATGAATGATAAAAAAATTATCTATTGTCTTCACTCTGATAGTATATATATATGATAGTATACGCTTTGTAATTACTACTTTGTGTATACTATGTGACGAGCTAAACAACAAAGTCACAATATATATGCGGAAAATAACCTACATTATATGGCCAATGCATTACCAATAAAACAAAATTAAAATCATGAGCAAGAAACTGTAAAAATTCATAGGTATTAAAAATACTGGGGGAAAATTAAGATATTACTGCTATTACATTTATTTTTTTTCTATTTTATTGACATGCAATAAATAAAATATATATTTCAATATGCACTATTACAAAAATATAAAAATAAGACACTTTAATTATTTATTCATAATTCAATGCTAAAATATTTTAAATGAAAATACCTATTACACAGATAACAAAGATCAGATATTAATAGGTGTACGTACATAGCACAGTAGTTAGATGGTAATAGAAATGATAGGGAAGTAATAATTACCTTAAAAACTTTAATTAAACCATCAACAGCAGTTAAAACATCAGAAAATGATTCTTTGTTTAAAGTACCATCAAAGGACAGACTTGGATTCAACAAATGATCAAACATGCGTTTCATAATCTGAAAACATATAAAGAATTTTAAAACTGTTTTCAAACTAATACAACTACTAGAATAATTTACTTTAATTTCTCAGTGAAAACAATTCTTATCCCAGGTAAAAACTGTTTTCCGGTGCAAAAAATGTCATTCAATTTAAAAATATGCATGAATTCAAGCTAGAGAAAAATATGGCTAAAATATGTTACTTTGAAGGCTTTGGCACAGAATATTTTTATCAATGATAATACATCTCTAGGCAAAATTACGATGGAAGTTAGCAATGATGATATAGAAGAGTCGTTATAGAATAATAAAAATAAACTCAGCATGCAAGAACTAGAACAGATTCAGAATGTGTAATAAAAGGGAAACATGGAAGTAATATTTTCACAGAGAAAGGAATTAAAAAAAAAGATGATATCAGTTCTTTGATCTGTGAAATTTGAGCAAAATGGAATAAGGCACAAAGTTTCTGGAACAATATCAACCACTACTCAAGAATTTCAGAAACATTTCATAGCAGCCTTTCAGAAACATTTCATAATACAAACAAAAACAAATCACACATGACAAATCTGCACTGAGATTAACATCCAAATAGGACAAGCACAGAATTTTCTAAACAAAACTACGTCATGATTTACATTACACATAGAAATTCATATAGTAGTACATGCAGCTATGAGTAGTAGGAATGAAATCCAATATTCATTACCAACTTTTTGCAACTTTAACAACACAGCCACATACAGGAAAGGAAAATAATAAGGAAAATTTAGAAAACTGCAAAGTAAAAATTTTAGCAATTAACTTTGAAACTAAAATTAAAGCAAAAATAATAATATATTTTTCTTATATAAAATTAAAGTTATTTTAATTAACCAAACATAGATATGGATACTAAACATAGATTAATTGCAAAGATAAAAAAAAATCCCTGACTCAATGCAAAATCATATATTCTGCTTCAGACTCCATCAATAAAATAAAGATGTTTCTGCAATAGCTGGTTTGTTAATTCATTATAGCAAAACATTCAAGACATACCTGTCAAGGAAAAGATATTCTTATAGTTTCTGACATGAGCTTGTACTTCATATTAGGCAATAAAAACCCCATGAAGACAGATCATTCACTACAATTTGAACATGGAAATAGGCTACCAGTATTCAGCAAACTTAGTCATTTGGTCACTAGTGGATCATTTTTAAAATAAATACTAATTCATTGCACACAATTTTTACATTAGGCTAATTTTTAAAATAAAATCCAACAGGGTAAAGTTTTAAGCAAAGAACCAGCCTTAGATTGGCACAGATTTTGAATAAAATTATCAGTTTTAAAGGGAATTTAAAATGGATCCTTCTTTCTTAGCAAAACATTTCATGCTTCTGAACAAGAGACTCATATCAAACAATTTTCAAAATCAAGTTTTATGCAAATCTATGGTAATCTAAATTTACTTTTTTGTTCATAAACTTATGCACAGAAGATTTATTTTATTTTTCTGATATTTTCACTTCACAAGAAAGAAAACATTAATCTCAATATAATACTCTTTAGAATAAAAATTCTTTAGAAAAATCTCCTTTTTACATCCTAATTAAATTTAAATATAATTTTGTATCATTCTAAATGTAGTCAATAAATATTAATATATCAATTATTATGTTTTCGATATATAGAGAGAATGTTATTTTTATACATAACCTACCAGTAAAATAATTTTTTACTCTGATTAAACAAGGCCATTTTGAACTAATGGTTAAACAGAATATCATAGCTTTTAATTTTTATTTTGATTAAAGAAAGAACAAAACAAATTATTAAATTAGACAGTGATAAAATGCACAAAAGATTAAGCATGCCTTCACATTTACAAAATATTTAGAATATAAAATTACATTTAATAATTCAAAGTGAAATACCATAAATTCATCAATTATAAGTTCAAAAAAAAATTAGCAACCTTTTCAATTGCCTCCAAGATGTCAAAAAACCAACTTCCCATGCAACTTTCTGCTATCTCAATTAGTAACTCAACGGCTGTTTTTCGAACATTCACGTCATGAATGCTATCTAAATGCGACATATTCTGCAGAATGTTTTGATCCATCAAATCATCCTGCAATGACAAGTAGGTAAATTTTCAAATGAACAAAGAAATATAAACTATATTAAGTAACAGGAAAAAAGTTTTAAACAAATTACCACGAAAACCATTCTGTTATGCATCATTCAGTTATTTTTTAAAAACAAATATAAAATAAGAAAGCAAAAATAAAAGAGAAGAGATATAATAATATATTTTAAAATTGCTTTATTCAATTCAAATAGGATCACAAAATTAAGGAATATATGTAAACATAACAAATTATTGTTTAAGCTTTTCCTAATTAAAATGCAAATATTATTTGAAAATTCTTAAAACTTAAATAATGCAAAATAAAAAATTAAACTTCTTATTAGATACATTTATAGCTTGTATAATACTAATTACAGTTTGTAAACATACTGCTTTCACATAATGCTAAAGTCATTTTAGAGGGTGACTAAGCTTGGATAATATAAATAATGCAATTAAATATTAAAAATATCCAAAATTAATTTAATATGGTAACACATTCATGAAATTAGAAAATGCACTACTTGAACAAAGAATAACAAAATTTTGCAAAATAAGCAAACATTTTATAGCATTAAACTAATGCACACAAAAACTGCAAGAGGGGTAAGGAAATAAAAAATTGAAAAATTGAAAAGAAAATTTTTTAAATTTAGAAATTTAAGGTCAGTATCAAAAAATATGAGATACAGTTAAATAAAAAAGAAATTAAATTTATCTCTTAGAATTTCAATGAATCATTTAACTAAAGCTTTCCTAGATCAATAAATATCATACATTAAACTAAAAATAGTTTTAAAGAATTGATAATATAACATTTAACATCAAAATTTCAAAAAATGTTTAATGACCTAATCAACAAATAATCTTTAAAAATACCTTTTATCCATGCATAAAATAATTATACTTAGCTGTCATGTTTTATTTAAATTTACAATAAAGGGGCATACTAAATATCACCAAAACTATAACCAATAGTTTAAAAATTTAATGCAGAAATGAAATTATCTTCCTCTTTTAGAAATTTTTCAATATAATTTCAGATCAGGCTATTATAACTAAATAAGGATACCCATACTTCCAGAATATAAGAAAATTATAAAATGTACTGACATTTTAAATACATTAATTTCAATTTTTATCTGATTTCTGACACATAAAATATGACTTAGTAAATGTCTAATGCAAAGCAAAGCTGATAAAGTGCATTTTTACATTTATTAAATTATTATTTTTTTAAAATGTAATTATTCAAATCAGACAAGATATGATAGATGCAAATGAAAACTTTTTCAATTTATATAAAAAAATAATCATAAATTTCTTTATATAATAATTAAATTATTCTAATTTGAAAATGACTTTTTTTCACATGATACAAAGTGATGAAAATGAAAGATTGAAGAATATTATATGTATAGATTAAAACTGATATGCTATTATGCATATCATTTATTTAAAAAAAAAAAAAACCTAGGGATTACTTTAAAGATGGTTGCAAGCAACTCTTATATTACCTCAAAAATATGTCCGCTTGAACATCGAACTTGTTTAATGACTTTAAGAACTTCAAGTTGTACAGAACTTCGTTTTTCATTTCTAATAAATTTTATACAAAATTAATGCAACGACGAACAATGATTTATTGTATTAAAACATGAGAAATACAACATTTCACTTATAACAAAGGAAATATTAAGCCAGTATAAGTTGATTTCAAGAAATCTCATGTAGAAAATGAGACATATTCAAAAATATAGTGTCACTTGTTATTTCAGTATGAACCCCAGCAGTTCTGAAATCAGATGTCTTAAATGCTGATTGAGAAATGAAAAAAAAGGGGGGTATTTAAATCATAGTGTTCTGGCATACATAGGATATTTTAAATGCAAACAATCACAGACCTGAAAATTAAAGAAGTACATGAGTTTTTATGTTTTCCTTTGGTCAAAATTAAATTTTCTTTTTCTAGTAGAAAAATCAAATGATGCTTACTGATAATAAATCTGCATTCTTAAATAATATACAAGAGTTCATCTGAAGATTTTGTAATACATTTAGAGATAGTAAAATACTAATTTTTTACACAAAGCATAAATCAAGCTCAACTTACCTGAAATGTTTCTCCATTAACATATTCATTTTCACAAGAAAATCTGGTTTATAGGGACTGATTGATTCAGCATTATGCAAAATTAAACGAATTACAGACTGCTCCTGTGAAGCAATTTTAAAATATGCTAGTTAATTTGTGTATTACAATTACATCTTGTTAAATGAATACTGCTATGTAGAATAACTTCAGAACACAAAAAGAGGAATAATTTTTGACAACTGGCAACAAACAATAAAAGTACTTCATAATTTTCCCAAAATAATTGGGAAACAAAATTTTCCCAAAATCTTACTTGTCAAAAATTTTTTAATTTGTAATTACAAAATAAATCATATTAAAATGCTACTTATTTGAATTTTTAAAATAGGTACATTTTGCTTTCCATTACATCAAATTTTTTACAAACTCAAGATTATACTTTTGTAGTTAAATTTTCTTTATTTTTTACAAGAAATGAATTTTACACCATTTACAGCAATTATATAAAAAGGAAAATGTTTTAAAAAAATTAAATATTTCATAAAACAAGGATGCATTGGATATGTATTAGTAAGTATGTATTAAGATTTCATTTATAATAATAAATGTTGCTTTTCCGAATCATATTCTTAAAATAGAAGATTTTAGCCATGTTATACTTTTCAATATTCCTTCTCTATTTTCTCAGTGAGTTCGAATTTTGGAAATGTTCAAATCAAAAAAATCAAAAATCAGAAAATGTTAATTTCAGATACCTCAACAAGGACCATCTGATTAGATTTTTTGAGGAACTAGAAACCCAGAATAAATGGTAACTGATTTCAAAACGTGTTCTTTGCCTCTTTATCAGTTATTAATAATTGTAATCTGGTTTAGTAAGTAACAACACAAAATAAACAACTGTACAAAAATATAACTGTACAAAAATATTAATTATTTTAATTATGTATCTGCAAATAACAATAGTGATGCCCACAGATATTTTGGTTCTTTCTGACTATTATCCCCAAAATAGTACTCACAAAGCAGCATACTATGTCACCAAAACAGGTAGCCAATAACATCAGCAAAATGCATTTATGTGGAAACATTAAGTATGTGCATTCACAGTAGACAAATGTGGAATTCTCCCTTCCAAATTTGAGAGTCATTTTTCTCGTTAGTACTTCTTCTTGTAATTTTTGTATTGAGCACATTTTTTTCCCTTGTAAGGATTCATACTGAGATTGTGGAATTTCCCAGCAGATGAAAAAGAAAGTGTTTCATTTCTTCAGAAATATAGCATTTTTCCTAACAGAAGAAAATAAAAAAATTTGCATTCCATGAAGCTGTTCTTCGTAAAGGATCAAAATTTGTGGATCAATGCCGAATTTGTGCAATTCTTGGATATTTTTTAAAGCAAAAACACATCACTCAGCACATGGTGAGGACAACAATATGTGCAGTGTCAAATGATGCACAACGCAGAGCATCTGCAATTCTGTGATGTTTTTTGAGCCTAAAACAAATTTTTATGTGCATGGGGAAAATGGCATGAACAAACAGTTTTTTTTAAGAATGTTTCTTGCATTCTTAATCTTGTTAATTTGTTGTCATTTTATGCAATTCTTTATCATACTTGCCAACCTCCGACACTCAAAATTCAGGAGAATTTTTTTAGAAATCGGGAGATTTATTTTCAACAAAAGATTTTTAAATGACAAAAATATATTTTTTAATAATGAATTAACTTCAAATCATCACTAATTAATATCTGAAAGTTCAGTTACTAATTCTTAAATGCAAGCAGTACATTCTGCATTAATAACTTTTTTGGTCTTTTGTTTCCATAGGAAAAATTAACTTTTCATTTTCATCAATACAACTCATGTTGTCCTTGTTTTTGTGTATGAATATGTTTGAGAACACTGGCCCTTCCACCGTGCGAAATTGAAAAATCACAATGACCAGCGATACACATCGCAAATTCATTACATTTCCTTGAGGAAATATTAGAAGGAAAGTCATCTGTGTACGATTTTTGAAAAGCATCTGAGTATTTTATCTTTTTTGCAGACATAACTAATACAAAATACTGTAATTTTTTAAACTATTTATCGAAAGCATGTACGTTCACACAGGTTAGCGACAAGATGAACGAAATACCAACCTCGATCTTTCTATGTGCTCATTGGCTAATATGCGCCAGATGACACTCGATGCTCATTGAAGAAATGGAAATTGACGTTTTCGAATACGTGCTCTCACTCACAAAGCAGAAGCGCGCCAGAATTTCTCACTGGTGAAATTACTTTGGTTTTCTATGCAGTTTAGAGAAACACAAGGTGCTTTCAGGCACCCCAAATCACTTTCTCAGGTTTGTAAATACCAAAGTATTAAGCCAAGCTACATAAAAATCGTGAGAAATTTTAAGAATAAGAGAAAGTCGGGAGAAATATATTATAAATCGGGTTGGCGGGAGAATGGTCGAAAATCGGGAGAGCTGGCATCTCTGCTTTATGTACTGCCACTTTTGAAAATAGTACTGTCTTCTGCAACTTCGGCAAAAAATTACTTGTCAATAATTGGTGACTTTTCAAGAAAGGGTTGCAGATAATCAGAAAGTACCCAAAGCATTTTTGGATATTAAAGCAATAATTTAATTTCTTTTAAGTGCTGATTTACCTACCCCTTTCTATGAGTTTTTTCAAAATTTTATGTGTCTTCTGGAAATAGACGATATTTCTCTCACATAAAAAGGATAGATCATTTTCTAGCACCAAATAAAATATACAGGTTAAATTATTAAGACTGCCTTATAGAGAAAAATATGCTGTAAAGTACCATACATCTGAAAATGTCTACTGCAATTTTGTATGTCTAAATGATATAGAAGTTAAATTACTCGTTTTAAAATAGAAAACACATAAGAAAGTGCATTTGATAAAATCTGCATTAAATTTTATTAACTTTTAGTGATGTATATTCAAGAAATAATAATAAAATATCTTACATTTCTGGCATCAGCACATTTTTCAATTATCCTAAATAAGCGATCAGAAGAAACCTGTGGGCAGTTTTCTTCTGCAGCGGTTATAAGGTCATGTACTGCCTTTCCAAGAACAGATACAGCTTGATTATTACCCTGAAGCTGGAAGAGAGTAAGAAACATTTAAAATTATGAATTAAAATATTAATAAAACAAAAAATATTTTTAAGTAACTTTACCTCAGGATGTTTTAAGACTTCTTCAATTATATCAAATATCATATCCCAGCAAAGATTTCTTAATGGCTCTTCCGCATTTCTTTTAACTAACCGTTGCAAAGATAGAACAATTTCATATGCTATTATACTATCATTGCTTTCCAAAACCTTTAAAAATATAAAAAGGTCTGAGGCTCAAAATGGTTGAGCAATATTTTTAGACAATTAATACTAATAAAAATATCATTAAAAAAATGATTTTCAAGAATACCTTTAAAAACGATGGTAAAACAGCTGTTGGTGGATGAGTTAATGATGAAACTCTGTGTGATCCCCATAATGCCATACCAATAAAAAATACAGCTCCACGTACAAGAGATGCCTCTTTATAATTTTCTCTAAAAGAATTAATGATGTAGAGAAAAAATAATTAATATGGAAATAATTTTTAATGTGAATTAATTTTTATATATATTCAAAACAATAAAAATTTACATTTTAAAATTCTTCTGCTTCAAATGACAGGCAAATGTAGAATTACTAGAAAGAAAAGGCAACTAAGACAACCAATTTGATGTGAGAGATTTATACCCTAAAACTATTACGAAAACCGGCTGCACTAAACTAATAGCACAGTACATAATTATATTTCCAGCATAATTATGATTCAGTATTCTGGAATACAGTTACTATAGTACAAATTCGGTAATTCATATACATCAGGAAAACTGGTTATGCAGATTTTGTAGATTATAAGATTATAACAGGGTTGCCACTCAACAGAAGAATGAAATTTCCTGACTTTTAGAGGTTTTCCAGATGTGTTTTAAGAAAATTCCAGTCTATCTGCGTAATGCACTTTGGCTGTGCTAAGAGGTAAATTACTTATGGTACCACTTGAAAACACAAAAATTTGCCAATTACATATGACTTATATATAATTCCCAAAGATTACTATTATAACTATAATTGGAGTTGTTTTCTCCACTGAAGACTGAGATCAGAATCTGCCCAATGTAAATAAAAAATGTCTTTTTTTTTCAAACATTTTGCAGCTAAACGAAAGAAAGAAATCTATTCAACGATATTTTTAAATAAATTCAGGTATTTTATATTTATTTAGCAGCATACATAAGCAAAAAATATGTGCATTGAATTCTGTGATGCTATGTCATCATACTGCTAAAATTAGTTTCAGGATTATGCCAGAAAAAAATTTCCTGAAATTTGAAAGTATTATTTACTAGTAACAAATAAATTTAGGGGAAAGAAGCAACATTAAATGATATGAATAACATTAAAATAATTAAAGAAGTTAATCACAATACTCAACGATATTTTGGCGAATACAGTGAACTACATTTATTGTAAAAACACTTAAGATGAGGTTAACATGAAATAATACAATGGTCCCAACAAACTACTGTGTATTTTCATGCATTTTTTTCCTTAACACGAAACGAAAATCGCTTAGCATGAAAAGATTTACCTGGGAATGAACAAAATATGGAAAACACCAGCCTCGCAGGTAAGATTTAAGAGGGGTATGAAATGAAAGAAAGGTGGTTTCACATGTTTCATAGAAAAGAGGCTAACTTGGCTTTGAGATAACCTCAAAATAGACTGTAACAAAAGCCAATTTTGTTTATCTAAGCTACTTTAACCTTCCACCTCTGCAAACGCCACACAAAAACATCTCATCTCTCATTAGTTGGCTTTGGAATTCAGTGATGATTACCTCACAGTGTGAGTAAAAATCAGAGAATGTTTCGTGTTTTTTTTTTTTTTTTAGAAGAATCTTTTTACAAGCACAATGGCAGGGGAAAAGGAGGAAAGCAAGCTGCTATTTTGCTTAAAATAAAGATGGAGCTTCTTAAGGCTGTTGATCAGAAACAGAAGATGAAAGCGGAAATCTGTAATGATTTTGATATTGCTAATTCTGCATTATCAACAATAATTTTAAAAAAAGAGAGCAAATTACGGAAATGTTTGAATACAGTAACAGAGCAAACATGGATGAGAACGGATAAGCATGAGGATTTAGAAACTGTTTTACTCGTTTGGTTCAAACAAGTGAGATCTCAGAATGCCCCCGTATCAGGACTTTTAATGCCAGAAAAAAAGCAATGAACTTGCTAACAAATGGGTATTACATTTTCTGCAAATCCAGAGTGACTGGAAAGTTTTATGAAATGGCATAGTATTAAAAATGTTTGAACGAATGACAATGAAATATTGGTTTTACCCACCATGACAGCAAATTGGTTTCAGTTTAAGTTGCCTTCAATACTTGAAGAATATGAAGCGAAAGATGTCTTTGATAAAAAATGTTGAAGCAAATGAAGAGTTTTTGATCAATTTATTAGATGCCCTTCATATGTTGCACTCTGCATGGAATTCAGTGAATCCAAGGATAAGTGAAAACTGTTTTCATCATGGAAGATTCTCAAAAGTATCAGATTCTTCGGCGCCAAAAGAAATGTAGAAGAAGGATATTGAAACTGAGCCAATAGTTAATGAAATGTTTGAGAAAGTTTCTGTATTATTGAACTGTCCTACTGTATCATCGGAAGAATTCGTTGAAGTAGATGAGGATAATGTTTTTACAGCTCCAATTATGGCAGACAAAGACATTTTGGAGTTTGTTCAAAGCTAAAAAAAATATCACTTATGCAGATTCCGATGATGAAAATGAAATGAATAATGCAGGTCCTGTTCCCACGTCATCCGAAATGAGGAACATCATGATAAGCATGCGGTTATTTTAGAAAAATATTCCAATGGTGAAATGAATAACAAAATGGATGACACTGAACAATTTGTTGACAATTTGATGCTAAAAAGGACAACACAAAGAAAAATAGATTTTTTTCCCAAAACTCAATAAATGTTTTGTTTTTCAAAAAACTTGAAACTTTTGTATTAAATTTCATCACATTCCTGTGGATGTTTTTGTTTCACTGATTTTTATTAAATACATGCATATATATACATAACTATACAAATAAACTGTACTCCAATAAACTTAATTTTGTTGAATTTTTTTTTCCAGTAGCCTTTAACATGAAAAAATCCCCTCAGTTTCCTGTTAAACGATTTCCACTGTAGTTATTAAATATACCCCTCTCAGTTTCCTGTTAAACTACTTTCTCTGTAGTATATTAAATGGTTAGCCTAGATGACTGATTACTATTTTTTATTTTACTGCAAAATGACAAATAAGGCATTTATTAAAACGGAAAAAAAAAATGTTTAAAAGATTTTGCGGTAGAATACTAGTATACCCTACGGCCTTGGCATGATTTTGAAAATTGAAGCTAATAACAAAATGGCCCGTTTACTGCTCATCAAAATGTTGCCAAATACCGTGTATACTGTACACGGAGGTTATTCTAACATCCATGGTACCACTATACTACGAATAAACCAATTTTGTTTCATACAAGAATACATATTTTTTTTAGTTCAACATGCAAGTCTTTCGATTCTTGAGGTTACTGGAAACCAAAGTTCCTGAAAACTTGCTTTGCCTTTCTAAAAGACAATCTGTTTGGACCAATCTGTTTGGCTCTATGCCAGCTACCCAAATGATGCTAATGCACGCCAAGAAAGTGATCACTTCCAACGTTGGTGCAAAACTCGCTTTTTAGGGGGAATCGCTGTATGAAATTCTCTGACTTATCCAGATTTAGACTAAAATATTTAAATTCCCTGGCTTTTCTCTGAATATTTTGGTCAATTTTCAAATTCCCTCACTTTTCCCGGTCTTCCAGGTAGCGTGGCAACCCTGTTATAAACCATCTTCTCTCAGCTTTGCTTACATTTTTCTAATCTTTACATTAACTTAGACTAATTAAAAAACACTTTTAATAATTCCAATTTCAGAAATTTCCAAAATCTAAAATCGCCAAAGTCCTAATGATTTCAGATTTTGAATTTTGTAGAATAATAAGAGAATAATATGAGAATCTTTCAGAATAAGAACAATTAGGACATGACAAAAAATTATGAATGTGAAAAAAAAAAGTGGATTTCAAAGGTCTTGTTGAAAAAGAAATCCTGAGCCATTTTTTATTCTGTAAGTAATTCATATTTTGAATTTAATAACAAATAATGCACTAACAGTCAGTCAAAACATTGCAGAAATAATTAAATATTCCATAGGAAATTCATGCTGAAGCAGAATTTCCTTAGATAATACACTAGGGGAAATTCATGGTTTACAGCATGAAATTATAAATTATGATAATTTTAATTAAAAAATAATATGATGAGCAAACTTTTAATTAAAATTTTAAATTTTAAATTTATGTTTCCTTTGCTAATTCAACATCATGTTCTAATTAGAATAAATGCTGTCAGCAAACCATTGCATCGTAAAATATGGATATTATATTTGTTTTAGAACCCACTAAAAGTGTATAAACACTTTTTATTATTTGAATTTGAAACTGAGAGGAAAAAATATTAATAATGAAGACATAAATGAAGAATTAGAATCTAATTCTCTTTTTGAAATTCAATGAAGCTAAGTGACACAGTAACAGTTATAGACTTGTTTGGATAGATAAAATTTCAAATTATGTATTGGCCACTGCTTTCTGTTTATGAGCATATCTTGAAAATAAATAGAAAAAGGAATTCATTCAAATAGCTCTGGTATTAAAAGTTCTATAAATAAGTGTATAAAATATTAATTTATATTTTCCTTCTATAACCTGGCCATGATTTCAAAGATGCTCATTTGCATTTATTTATTTGTTTTTAACACAAAAGCATTCTAATAATGAAGACACAGATGAAGAATTAGAATCTAATTCTGTCCTTGAAATTTGACAAAGGCAAATAACACAATAATATTTTTAATATAAACTTAGCATTAACATATTTTATATGCTTTTGGAAAATGAATGCATTTAGTTACTAAACATTTTAAATAACTAAAAATGATAGTGGTAATTTTTGTTTTTAACATATTATGTAAAGATTCTGGAAAAATTATTATGGTTTTGAAAAATCTGCTGAATGATGGTAATCGAAAAACCGTAATGCACAGAAATCTATGATGAGTTATGAGATCAAAGAATTAGCTAAAGCAAGGGTAAATTAAAATTTAAAATGATAAAGGTAATATTGCCTCAGTTTTTCCTAGTTGATATCACAGAAGTAAAACTTATGACATCATTAAAACCACTTAACAATATCAAATAATGTATTACTTGAAACTCATAGAGTTTATTTAAGGTGTTTTTAATTTTATGCTTTGATTTTGCAAACTATTTCCATTTAAATAACAATTCCGGAAACTAAAATTCGCAATGAGATAACTTACACATATTATGATAAATTAGGGAACTTCTTTGTCATAGCGGCCCCCAACCACACCTGCCAATTTTAAATTTGCACCAAGATCTCAACTATAATTTTGTCGAGCTTGTAAAGCATGAATGGAAAAATAAACAACAAAATATATCACAATAATAATTATACTCACGTGTCGTTTCATTAAAATATTTTTAAGAATCCTTATCCTTATTATTATACTATTATTTTATCGCATGTTATTGTTCCAGTCAACTGTAGTACTTTCACACACATTAAGCTGTTTGTTACACCATTTCAGGATGTCACCTCCTCTACCCAAGAATACTTAAATCTAGCAGCAACGACAAAAAATATTGTGGAATCGTTAAAACAATTTCTGACACGGAAGATCCCGTCCCCCCTTTTTTTTTGGCAATTTTTAACACTGCACCTTTAAATGGTTTGGTCGTTAACAAAATTTCATGTTGTGGCCATTTTCACATACTCGTTAGTGAGGTAAAAGATCTCTTTCTTGAAAAAATGATATGGCAACCACCTTATTACTTGGTGAATTAAAGATTATTAACGTCATATTTATTAAAAAAAGCAATGAATATATTTTTAAATATGCAATGCAAATTCGAAAACCTCATCAAAAATAAATAATATAAACATGGAGTGAAAGCAAAAATGCAACATGGTGCTAATATACGACTGCGTAGCAAGGTATAAGAACATGCAGCTGGTGATAATAAACAATCTTGGCGAATAAGAACATGCAGCTGGATTTTGGCATGATATCTTCGTTGGTTGGCAATTCAATCTTGCGGGCTGCTATAACAAAGAAGCACCTAAATTAGCTTGTAAGTCTAACATAACCAGCAAACGAAAATTCTATACTTGATTCCTAAGACGTTAAAAAAAAAATTAGGCAACAGGATTGTTTTAAACACAATTTTATTGCAGAAAATAAAAATTACAAATTACTGAAAGGTTACTTTCTTGAATTCACAGGTGAGTAACAAAAACCATAGCATCAGCCCTGACTTTCAGTAATAAAAGTGCACTGCTCATCAGTATAAGAATGTATAAAAAATGAATTTATCAATACGTCTTAACAAAATTTCACAAGTATATTTTCATAGTGCTGCGTGCATATGGGTTCATAACAAACTGAATGCACAGGTCAATAAAAAGTTAATAAAATCTCTTCTTTTCACAAGAAACAAAACAAAATACTGAAATATTTCCTCAGAGATATTTGTACAATATCACAATATCTCACAGCAGTTACATTTTGAACTACTGAAACATTGAATACAACTCAATTCAAAATACAGAGAAAGTTAATACGATCTCACAGCAAATTCCCTACAATCAATAACAGCACTAAGTAAACAATACAGTTCGCTTAAAACAAATAATACTGAGCTGAGATGTTTTAATCTGGCTTTTATAAGGTTTTTAATCAAGCAGAAGAATATTCTCATAAAATCTATTTTCTTGATTTTTTTCGACAGCAAAACACTACAATTACGAGATATCTATTTATTAAATATTAAATGCACGCGCTCTTGTATTTTTATGTTCCAGCATAGTTTATTAACAAGCAATTTTGCTTAGGTAAAATCTTTATTTATTGATTGCAAATTTTTTTATTGTAATCCTTTTGTATACTAGTATCTCTATCCAAAATTAAATTTAAAATTAATGATATAATTCTATGGTAACCTATATATATGTCCATTTTAAATTTTTTACTTCAAGTTTTAATTTATATATATAAATTGCAAGCCTCTTTCTATATACTTCTGGTTTTAATTTTATTCAAGAGTTAAAACATATTTTTCTGGTGCTTTGATATTCTTTTTTTACAGTATTCTATGCTCTTAAAATAAATGCAGAAACAAATGTGGGCATTTTTAAAATTGAAATTATTTTTTAATTAAATTTTAGTTTTATTCAACAAAAGTAAAAATTTACTTCTACAAATTAAGAACATTAGGTATTTTTATTTAAGAAGAAGACTGGTATATTTGTATGCTTATTTGTAGAGTTTTTAGTTTGAAATATTTCCAATTGTTAAAATATTTTTGAGTTGTTAATTTCAATTTTCATATTGCAATAACTATTTTTTCCTGAAAAATAATGTTCACTTGCAGAGATTGTAATTTCAAAAAGATGATTGCTATGATATACATATGTTGACAGTTGATTTTTGTTAAATGAAATTTTCCATTACTTTAAATAATGTACAAGGTTACACTTGATCTGATGATATAAGGTTCATTTTAATAACCCAACCCATTATTTTAAATTAAATTACTTTCTATCAAGTCTCATTTCCTTTCCCTGATAAATGTAAATTTCGAGTGCACGCTATATTCAAATTAGGTAGAATGAAGGAAGTACTTAAAGGAAGGCTTTGGAGGGTGAAATCAGTGCATGTTCTGCCTGTCTGAAGGCCATGTTGTTAACTCTCTGGCAATTAAACCCTCTAGTGATTAGAATTCTGCGGCGTTAAGTTATTCTTGCCATTAGGCTTACTTATATGGACTTCAGTCAGAGCCAGTTTGCAAGCTAGTTAAACTGTGAAGCCATAACGCTATACTTCATTAATTTCAAGTTAATCCATTAGCATGCTGGCTTCAAGCCTGAGTTGGTACTGTCTGTCAAACTTTACTTGGATCAATAAAAGGATCCTTTTTCTGTCTCTTTGGTATTTATAAGACACAGTTAAAAGTCACTAGCTATATTTTAGAATCTGGTCTAATTGCATGAACCGAAGAAAATCAGATCCTATGATGCTACTTAAGTCTAATAACCCTAACAGATGTGAAGCATTATCACTATGTCTGAGAAGCATGACAAAGTCTTACTGTTCA
The DNA here is from genome assembly GCA_000611955.2 of Stegodyphus mimosarum. NCBI lineage: Eukaryota > Metazoa > Arthropoda > Arachnida > Araneae > Eresidae > Stegodyphus > Stegodyphus mimosarum. The sequence goes on along the minus strand of KK118005.1, from coordinate 62,796 downwards.
ACTACTGACTTTGACTACTTACTGTACTAGAAACTGACTCAATAGTGCTATTGAGCATCGGATTTAAAATGTCGGCAGCAAGAGGCTGTAAAGCCAAATAATAGCTTAATACAACTGTTACAGCTAGCACAGAGCTAAGCCGGTAGCATGCACACAATACCAGAAACACTCTATCTCAAACCCAAAAACTCTGCTAAAATACTCACTACTAATATGCATTCAGTTGAGTAATACAGAAAGGAGAAATTATAGTAAAGGCTGAAATCATAATCACTGATTAATTAACATAAGATACCCTATAACTATATAAATAAACTCTATACTGATAATTATCAAAACACCAAAATTTCAAACATAACTTAATGTATGATAAACTGCGATAGCTAATTGATTATAGTGATAAATAATATATGATTAACTGCGATAGCTAATTGATTTGTTTAAAAGCTAATTTTACACATTCTCTGATGTGTAAAGTACGTATGGTACCTTTTTCAAATAGACTGATGTTTTAATCATATATTAAATTCAAATTCTAAATCATTGATATGGTAAATAACCTTAAGTTTCAAATTTTATTTGCAAGCGAATGAAATTTTAAAAGAACTTGTTATCTAGGAAATTCTCTAAATATTTTTTGACATCTGAACTATTTTTAAAATATACATTTTGGAATTTCTTTTTTAATTAAAAAATCTCATGTTTAAAATGTACAAATAATAACCAAGTTTTAAAGTACTGAAAGATTTTTGCCCACACTCATTTACTGAAAAAACGAAGAGACAAAGTTAGAGTTAACAAAGTCCACCAAGTTTTCTTGGGGGGGGGGGTGAAAATTCACACCAAATTTCAAATATTAATGTCTTCAAAATAACTTGTGTGATTTTTTACAAATTTAGGTTTCCAGGTATAATTTGAGGCATAAAACTGAAATACGAAAAAAAAAAAATAATAAATAAATAAAATCAGCAAGGCATTTCACAGAACGTTTTGTGCCAAAATACACGTTAGAACAACACTATATATTCGTATATTAAAACAGCACTACATTAGATATACAGTACAAAGTCCAAGATTCGGACGTCCAATACCCAGAATGATCTAAAATCTGGACATCAAAGCCACCAATAAACTTTTTTTTGTACGCTTTATTATTATTATTATTATTTGTACACATGCGCCTTTAATTCCCCACCCCCAATCTCATGACACATAGCCAATAATGTATAGCGGACGTTATCAAGCTAGGCTAAAATTATATGTTACCGATTCCAAGGAATTTCACTTGATACAGCAGATTGTCCTGTTCCCTAACTTTCTGATTTGCTAGCTTTTTATTTTTTGCAGACTATTATTATTACAGCAACTTCATGAAAAATGAAGTTTGAACTTTCGATTATGTCGAAATGAGTTTCTAAATCTGAGCTGCAAAAGGATTTACCAAGTGAAAGCATGTTTCGATGTCTATTAAACAAAAAGTGGAACTGCTACAAAAATAGATAAAAGTATATCCTTCTCAAAATTATGCGAGGAGTATGACATTGGACAGTCAACAGAAAAAGAAAATTTTTGTGATTCCGACATCCCCTTCGCAATGAATAAAAGAAAAATTACTCATTATGCTAGAAATGATGATCACAGCTGTGTAATGATTGAATGTGTTAGACAGTGCAGCAGCGAGGCCGTGCCATTGATGGATACAGTGCTAATGGCCCAAGCCTAAATATTTCATGAACAATGAACTTAAAAATTGAGTGCACATATTTGATAGGTTGGTTAATCAAATTTTAAAATCGCCATGGTATAAGGCAATTAAAAATTTCAGGTGAAAAAGCTTCAGCTCATTCTGAAGCTGCTGAACTATTCGCAGATGAATTCATTGAAATCATTAATAGTGAAAAGTTATCTCCACAACACATTTATAAAGCTGATGAAACTGGTCTCTTCTGGCAATATGTACCATGAAATACCTTGACAACCTCTACAGAAAAGACTCCAACTGGTGTCAAAGATTTCAAAGCAAAACTCACAATTTTAGCAAGTGCAAATGCTGCAAAAACACACAAGAGTAAACTTTTTGTAATTGGAAAAAATAGACGAGCTTGAGCATTTACAGAAACAATGAATTTCCCCATTATACATCATGAAAATAAAGAAGCATGAATGACACAAACGTTAATGAATGATTGGTTTGAAAATCATTTCATACTTGAGGCATGTCAACATTTGAATTCAGTTCATTTACCTGATGACGAAAAAATAGTCCTAATTGTCGTCAGCTCAAGCTTCACTTAAAGTTTTCGTGAAAGATAATGTATCTGCATTATTCTTTCCTCCAAATTGTTCGTCCATCATTCAGCCGATGGATATTGTAACAGTGTCCATGCTGAAATGCAAATATAATTTAGCATTTTTAAAATCCATGTTAAATTTCTTGAATAATGGCAAGAGTGTTGAAGAATTTTCGAAATATTTTAGCATACAGTCAGCTGTGTGCAGCATCTCATGGGAGGATGTGTTTCCAAATGCTTGGCATAATTTATGGCCAGCTGCCATATTTTATGAAGATGATGATAACCGTGAAATTGAAGGTTTTCAGATATCACAAACCAAAAGTGAAATTTTTCAATTAATGGATTTTTATGAAGAAATATGCAGAAGCAGTAATAAATTAAGATGATATAACAGAAGATTTTCATCGTGATGACAATGCCTCAATCATCAATCAATTAACGGATGTCGGAATCTGTAGTTTATGGTTCTAGATACAGATAATACTGCTATCAATAGTGAAGACAGTGATAGAGAGGTTATTGAAAACAAAAAAATTTCGATTGATAAGTTAGTCAGAATTCTCGGTACAGCAACTGCAGGACTTGAACAAAATGGAACTTTGTAACTGAACAAGAAATCCCGTCTGTCTATAGAATTAAAGAGAAAGTATTAGCACAAAAATCGAAGCAATTTAAACAACTTACATTGAAAGAAATGTTTAGCAAAGTTTAGACATGTTAAGTTTATTTAGAAATGTTTAGTAAATAAATATTAAGCCTTTTTTTTTTTCCTGTAAATTTTGACATTCTTTATATCATAAACGCTTCATTATTTCATACATCATGATTTCGTATTTTTATTGTTTTAATTTCTGCATGTCATCTTACCAAATTTAAACTGATGATCTAATATCCGGAAAAATCACAAATGCGGAATCAGTTCAAAAGGTCCCGATGAGTCTGTATCTTGGACTTTGTACTGTATATCTTAAATCATGCTTTCAAAACATAGGAAACCCAAGTTGAATTTCATGAACTGAGCGAGTACTATGAGAGATACAGGATTGTCCTCTTCTACCACCCCCATCTCTATCTCCCCCCACTGTACATTAAATAGTGAAAATGAAAGAACACAGATTTAAAAAAAAAAAAAACCATAACACAAATTAATGTTAAAAATCTTTTACAAATTGAAATTAAATAAAATTAAACTTTCAACTAAATGCTCTGCTGTTAACTCTGCTTTATTAAATAATATTTATTTTTATTGAAAAATACACTAAAATGTATTTTAAAAGGTTAATTTTCACTCCTGCTTTTCAACTTTTTCAGATAATCAGGTAAATGAAACCAAACAATATGCACTTAAGCAGACACTTAATGTGAACTGACAGAACTATTAAAACATACTTTGAAAAAACATTTAATATGTTACTATAAGTATTGAAAAATTCTTAACTTTATTTCAGGTATAAGCATAATTTTAGTGATAATCAGTTACTGATAATTAGTTAACACCAGGTTTAATTAGTTATTAACATTAATTAGTTAGCACCACATTAATTAGTTAACACTACATTTTACTGATAATTAGTTAACACCACATTTTAGTGGCAAAACATGCATAAATGAAGAAAGTACATGAACCAAAGACTAATTCTGGAGGAGATAAATATATATTCCTTCTCCAATTTTATACCAATAAGAAAGCTAATTTGTGAATATACGCATCTTTGTATCTCAAAACTCTGAAATGTTAAAGGCAAAAAAATTTATTTTTGTGGTCAACTCAAATCCTAATTTGGAAACGCAATTTGGTGCTCATACTTAATAGGAGAAAAGATATTTCTTTATTTGATACATTTAGCAATTGGATATGCAAGTTTTTGTTAAATTTTTAGGGATTCAATTTAGTTGTTAATAGCTCCATGATGATTTAAAGATAAATTATTATTTCTTACTTATGAAAAGGCTCTTTGTCTGCTTATATTCTAAAATGTTTAAATACTGGTAATTATTTCTTATAAAATGTGCGAAGTTTTTAGCATAAGCTTATGTTGAAAAAGTTTATGGAAATAGCCTGTACAAGAATTGAGTTTGAAATGTAGGAAATTATTTAACCACCATCAACGTAACATCTGTCAGAACATATGCACTTGTGTCAATGTTTCCGATACTCATGGAAGCAGAGGAAGAATGCCTCTTTCGATACCTAAGTGACACCACATCTTCTCAGATAGCTAGAACTGTCCAAAAAAGTTAATTCCCAAAAGTCATATTGATAAGGCAGAATAGCGGGAACAGACTGTGAGAAATTTAGCAATAAAGTGGTTGTGGTATGTGATTGTGGTTGTGGTGCATGCATATTACAAGATTCAGTAACTTCAAAATTTTTTAACAGAAGGGCATTTTGATATGAATTTGTATTTATAAATTTAGCTTGTTATTTTAAAAACATTTATTTTTTAATAAACAGATATTTCAGAAATGTTAGTCTGAAATTTGATTTTAGTTACTAGCTAAATTAAAAGAAAAGATAAAATTAGTTTCCAATCTGGTTATACAAATAAAATAAAAATTAAAATACAAAAGACTAACACAATATTTTATCAAATTGCATGAAAAGAACTGAACTGAAGGAAAAACCATTGCTTCTAGATAAAAATGGAAATCTTGTACAGCAAATATGTAAGCGTACACATGTGTATAAGCACAGCCAGTAGAAAACAGGTTCTTTAAGTGCGTGAAGGGTAAGACGAATTGCATTCTGTAGCACACCTCGGCGAAGGTTAAGATGGATTGTGTTCGCTAACAGCACCTCGGCGAATTTCTTGGTGTTATCTTGCAGCAATTGGTTAAATTCACATTGGAACAGTAAAAATGAGCAACCACCAACGTTTAGATGATGGAATGATGTGGCGAATTGTGGAGAGGCTAGAGGCGGGCCAATCGCAAGTCCAGATATGTAAAGATTTTAATTTAATGCCCAGCGTCATGTGTAACCTATGGAAACAGTTCCAGGATACTGGATCCCTCGAGAGAAAGCCTGGGCAAGGTCATTCAAAAGACATAACGGCCAGAGAAGATCACTATTTGTCCATTTTAGCGAGGCATAACAGAGAGGCTACAGCTTCTCAGCTCTCTCGGGACCTGTATGCAGAGCCACAGGAACCAGTGTAACAAGAGTGACTGTTTCCAAAAGACTGAATGAGAGAGAGTTGTTTGCCGGAAGACAAGCTGTTTGTGTTCTGCTCTCGTCTAAGGACAGGAGAGTCCGATTAGCATGGTGCAGGCAGCATAGTGATTGGAGTATGGAGCAATGGGCAATTCTGTTCACTGACGAGTCCCGTTTTAGCCTAAACACCGATGCTCACCATACTTTCATATAGAGAGAGCCTCCAATGTCCGTGAAATCAACAATTATGGCGGTGGCGGTGTAATGATCTGGGCAGGCATCATGTTGGATGGCCGCACACCTCTCCACATTTTTGACAGAGGCTCTGTGACTGATGTAAGGTATAGGGATGAGGTCTTGAAGCCCTATGTTCGCCTTTTCCGGTGTGCAGTGGGCCCCAAGTTCATCTTACAAGACGATAACGCGAGGCCATATAGAGCTCTTCTGGTCGAAGAATTTCTTGAGAGTGAGGATATTCGCCGGAGGGATTAGCCAGCCAGGTCTTCAGTCCTCAACCCTATAGAGCATGTCTGGGATGCTCTGAGGAGGGCAATTGCAATTCACAACCCCCTCCAAGAACCATCCAGGAACTGAAAACAGCGATGCCGAATGAGTGGGACCAATTGCCACAGGCACTGATAAACTGCCTTATTTCCAGTATGACATCACGCTGCGAGGGCTGTATGGCTGTAAAAGGGGACAATACACCCCTATTATATTAACCCATTTCTTTCATGTCTTCTGCAACCGCTTTTTCAGACATACAGATTCCTATGAATGTTACACACGAACATGTGTATCTATTATAACAGTTGAATGTTTATTTTGTTCGTATTATATCAACCTATGTTCACACCAAATTTTATTAAAATCTGTCCAGAAGTTCTGGAGATCGTAGATCAAATATGAAAATTCTTTTTTAAATTTATTTCACCAGTGTGTGTATATATATATATATACACTGGTGAAATAAATACACACACTGGTGAAATAATAAAGATATTATGATAACTTGATTACATTAATTAACTAAGATGCATTACATAATAACTTAAAAGCAAAACATATAATTCAGTTGCAATGGACAACAAATTATCTGGCTATTGAATGTGAAATTTTTTTCAGTCATATTCCACATAAAATGCTATGTTAAATTAATGAATTACACTTTTACAACATATTAAGTTTTGAAGTCACTGAATGTCTGTAAGTATTGAAAAGAAATAAGTGAAAAAGAGTATCCTGTACTTATCAGTTTTACCAGCAATAAATCACCAGTTTGGTGGCACTTCTCACCAAAAAATATAGCAAACCTAAACCCATAGCCAAACCCAAATAATAAAAACTGCAAAATCGAGTAAAGAAATGTCATATTAAAATCTGATATGGAAAAATAAAAGTGTTTTGCTTTAAAGATATTTCTTAATAACAGTTTTAATAAATTATCATCATTTTAATGATATTCATCAATTTTACTATATTTGCAAAAAAAAAAAAAAAATAATAATAATCCCAAATTTCCAGATAAAAAATTTTGTATACACATTGATCTTCAAATCGCCGAAATGTTGACAAGTCGCTAAATTTAGCAGCATATAATAAAAGAAAATGCTTCTCAAAAAGGAAAAGTTGTTTTGACATAATATTTTATGAACTCTTCATTTTCAAAAAAGAAATAATTTTGAAATGTTAATGTTTCAATAGAAGCAAAGTGTCACGCCCAAAAATTCAAGAACCATACCATATTATATTAAGTATGAAAGAATTCAAATGGTAACCCATAAAATAAAAACAGAACTTATGGGTAATAACATACCTTCCAACTGCACTGGGAGAATTTTTCAACATTGACTGTGAGGCACAGTGTACTAATAAAACATTGCAAAACATAACTAGGAAGATGACTATAGCAAAGGACAGCATCCAATACATTCAGGCTTTCCTGAAAATCAAACATAAAATTAGTTACACATATCTGTGTGATAAAATAAATCATACTAGTAAACATTAGCTAAGCAACAATAGGCCTCTTCATCAAGAGCAAAGAAATCTGCAAGACTCTAAAGCAGTGGTCAGAACTATCATATTTATATTCTACAGCAGTAAAGCAAATAGGAAGATACTACCATCTGTCAGCAAAAGTAGTAACAAAAATTGAAAAATTAAGCTAACAGAATTTTAAAAGCTTTAGGAAAGACTGGATTTGGCTTAAAATCGTTAACTAAATGAAATAAATCTTTGTCAGTGTGAAAAGCTTCAAGAATATGCAATTCACCAAAGAAAGAAGGATAATTTTTGAATAATTTTTACAGCTCCCAAATGAAAATTATGATGACCAAACACAAGGTTGTTGCTTTGTTAATTTTCTGTTTCACACTGGCATATTTTTCTTCTGTTTTTGTAATCCCGAAATGAAAACATCCATTTTGATCACTATCGAATGGAATTTAACAATGTTTTTAAGTGACATGTGTATGTAAAGACAGGATAAAGGACTATTTTTTTTTTTCCAAAATGGATTGCAAAAAGGATTTAAAATGAATTCAGAAGAGATTTTTTTTTGTGAAATCTGTACATATGTATCTCGCATAACTCAAAAATGAGTAGCCTCAGAACGTTGGAATTTTGCATATAAGATTACTATCACATGTAGAATACATTGTATGTCTCCCAGACGATGCAATACAGTCCGCACAACGCCTAGGCATGATGAGTAGCAAATTATCGATCTGATCTTGGGGGATATTACACCACTCAAAAAGCAATGCTCTCCGAAGTTCCGATAGACATGTAGGAGGTGGTTGACGGGCTGCAACTCGTCGGCCAAGCATGTCCCACACGTGCTCTACCGGATTCAAGTCCGGCAAGAATGCTGGCCAGTCCATACGGGTGATATCCTCCGGTTGAACGCATTCGCTTACGATGTTTGCACGGTGAGGACAGGCGTTGTCATCCATAAACACAAATTGTGCGCCCATGGCGCCCCAAAACAAATGTACATGTTGTTCCAGAATGACGTTCCGATAGATTTGGCTTGTCATGGTTCCAATTTGACCATGCAGGTCAGTTCTGGAACCCAGAATAATTCCACCCCAAACGAGCACTCCTGCACCACCATAACGGTGTCGTTCAATGATGTTTTCTTGGTGGTAACGGGTACCTGGAGCTCTCCATATGAACGTCCGGCGAGAATCAGACTGCAAGCTAAACCTGAACTCGTCGGAAAACATCACACAAGCCCACTGTTGTGGTGTGCACAATGCATGCTCTCTACTCCAGGCTAACCGCAGGCGACAGAGAGTTGCAGTAAGTGGAACGCATCTGACAGGTCTACGAGCATATAGATCAATCTGCCCTAAGCGTCTGTATATGGTCTGCCTTGAAATTGTCGTACCAGTGGCTGACGAGACAGATCTGAGGCTGTGCTCCGCCTGTTTCTTTTGGCAGTAACTACTAAATACCGGTCCTCATTTGGCACTGTAACTCTGTGGTGAAATGTGCTGCAGCATCTACTCACATTACCATCATCTCGGAATTGTTGCCAAAGCCTGGAGATGACACTCTGGGTAATTCCAAGTTCGTCTGATACTTCCAGTTGGGTACGGCCACATTCCAGACGGCCGATAATTCTACCACGTAAAAAATCATCCGAATGCGTCCTTTGTGTCATAACTATTCAGTTATTGCACTAAAATGCTCATAAAGCGCCTATGAACAATTTTAATTCTTTGCCTGTATTCCTTATATATCACTCTTTTACACTCTCGTCATTGTAAGGTACCATCGGTGTCATCTGGTTACTTCCTGAAATTTGCATATGATTCTTGAAGATGTGTGTAGTGATTTTACAGGTGATATATTTATTTTGGAGTTCGATTTCCGCGTGACTCCGAATTATCCTTAATTTATGGACATGAGTGTATTTCACGGAATGACGATGCGATAAATATGATACAAAGTCAAAAAGCAGATAATGAAGAATTAGTGGCTATCTTAAACCAGCTACAGTGGAACCTTGATATGCGAGTGTTTTGAGATACGAGCCGCCGAGCGAGTGATATTTTGCTTTGAGATGAGAGCAAGATTTGAGATACGAGGACTTGCACACTACACTGCTGCACACGACCCACTCCAACATGCACGTGCATGTTGGTGTCATGTGCAGCGTCTAACAGTTTTTCCCACCTCAATCTATACCTCAGTCTGTGTGCTTGTTTCACTAGTTTTTGAAGCATTTTTGATAAGTTGGGTTCATATTTTTTGCTTTACAAAACATTATCACATTTACTTTTAACGAAAAATTAGTTTTGAATAGGAGCCAGAGATGGAGGAGGTTATCCCTACAAGAGATATGAAGGAGATCTTGGGAATGTGGGAGAAAGTTGTAGAGTTCGTGGATAAAAATCACCCCGAAAAGGTTGCAACTGGTCATGCATCAGAGTTGTTCAACGAAACATGCCTAACTCATTTCCGCAATATCCTGAAAGGGAGGAAGAAAGAAACTTCCTTGGACAGTTTTTTTAAACGATCTGCAGGTGAAAATGAGCAAAGCGTGACGAAAAAAATCGAAGACCAGTGACGGAAATTAAGCACTTTACTTTTTCTTTTAATATGTTTTCATAGAATATGCATTTTTATTTATAAATAAATGTTTCTTCTTGTAAATACATTTTTCTTATTCAGAAACACTTAAAAAAAACAACTGAGGTGGTGTTTTGGAAGCTGGAATGGATTAATGGCATTTCAATTAATTTCAATGGGGAAAATTGCTTTGAGATACAAGCAATTTGACATACAAGCAAGGTTATGGAACGCATTAAACTTGTATGTCGAGGTACCACTGTATACGTTACAAAGGCAGTAACAAACGAAGATACAAATAACTGGATGGAAGATGATGAACATGTAAATTTACATGGGTTCTACTGTATTTCAGAAGAGTTAAAACATATCAATTAATTAAAATATTTACTTGAATGTCTTCTTCAGCTTTGGTTCTGGTGCACAAATCACATGTAGATCTAAAAAAGAGGTCAAAATACTAATATTTTTCAGTTTAAAAACATATTAAAAACCATGAATAAAAAAAGAAAAACTTACTTAATAAAGCCTGCAATAATTTCATCATCTAAATAAGCAGCATTAAATTTAATAACATTGGTTATTAAACGAAGGAATTCGGCAGTTTTTCCAGTACCCATTATTTCAGGAAACCAACTAAGAAGGAAAGGTCCTGAAAATTTTTTGAGAGTCTTTAACACAACTATTATTTTATAAAAAATGAAAAATATTTAAAACATGTTTATAGCAGGCTCTTCATTATAAGTAAATAGTGAACAAATCAGACACATTTACAAAATAGTAAAGGCAAATTGTAAATGTTTATACTTGCAATTTCCTTTTAATTATGTATACACACATGCACAACACATATAT
>KK118005.1:23837-50643 GCA_000611955.2 Stegodyphus mimosarum | reverse complement strand
TCTTTTTTTTTTTTTTTTTTTTTTTTGCTCCATAATCTCTCGTTTAACATTGTTTTAGATAACCCACTTCTCGTCCCCAGTGATGATATGCTTCAAAAATGGATCCTTTTCTTCACGTTTGAGAAGAAAATCGCAAATGTTAATGTGACGACAGCACAACTTTCTTTCCATGAGAACATGAGGAACTAATATATAGCTCTTGAGATTAAACATACGCATTTCAAATAATCACGAATGGTCAAGTTTGATAAATTTGATCTCTGAGCAATCTCACGAGTTGCTATTTGCCGGCTTCCATCAATTAATGCTTTTATTATGTCTTCATCAGCTTTAACTGGCCTTCCAAAACGTGGTGCATCTTCAAAGTCAAAACTGACATATCGAAATTTTGCAAACCAGTTTTGGCACTGGCATTCCGTCAAGACATACTAATCGGATACTAAAACTAAATTGGATAATTTTTTTCTAGCTTGAATAGCATTTTTATCTTTTCGATAGTAAAAAAGTAATATATACCCAAAATATTGTTTTCACTTTCCATATTTGAAAGGGCACCAAACTACTGTGTAGAATCAATCGAACTTTTTCACAAGCATGCCTTGCTATATCAGCTGTCAAAATATATAATGATTATGTGACTTTTAAGCGTAAAGTTTCTGTGAAAATATAAACTTAAGCTGCCTTTGGAAAAAGACGAAGTTATTTTCTGAAGAACCCAATCCATATGAATATAATTTTCAGTACATCTATCTCTCTCTATATATATAATAAATATATGAATATATATATATATATATAAGATATAACAAAATATGATAGCTGCTTTAAAAACTAACTGCCGATCTCAAAATTAACATTCTAAATTTGGTGATCTCCCCCTAAATTCATCTGTTCTCCCAAATTCCAGATCATTTGAAACTACGTAAAGCTGCTTGAAAAAAGAGAACTGAAAGTAAAACTGACTAATGATGGCTTCGGATTCATACTTCCATCTATGCAGTATAAATTCTGCTTAACCAGAAACAACCTGCCCTTTTCCCCTGACTTCTGCCATGCAAGCATATATGTGCCGCTTATACTTTCCTGCCTGAAATGAAATTGCATCTTTTATTGAGGTATGTAAGAAATTATCATAATTGCTATGATTAAAGAGTATATTGTCTACAAGGAATTATTCTAGTGTGCCAGCAAGTCTGCAAATAAAGATGTTAACTGGCTGAATTTAGTTTGGTATCAACTCTTTCCTCTAGCCTTACCAGTCTGTGATCCCGACTGTGTGCCGAAAACATGGCATATAATTCTGAATATATATATATATATATATATTAATGTTGAGCCCTTTCATAATCTAATTTTTCTTTTAATTACTATTTACTCTTGTTTACATATATCTATATATAAGAAATTTAGTTCAAAACAGTGCAAATAATCTAAATTAATCAGAAGGATTCAAAAGGGTTAATAAATAAACAGTTGGACACAAAAATAAATACAGAAAAGAATTAAGAACATGTTCAAAAATAAGATACATTATGCATTCTTAATGAATTTATAAGTAAATGCAGTAGTTAGTATTTATAAGTAAATGCAATGCTTAGCAGATGGTGTTAGAAATATTCATTATGCTATAAACAGCAATAAAAAAACTTTTTTTCCCAAACATATTAAATTAAAATTCGTAGATCTTAGTAAAATAAGCTTTACGTAATTTTTACAATTTAGATTATAATATTCAAGTTACATAAAAAAAATATTCAAGTTTTACTTCTTTCTAACATTAAAAACAAAATTAAGATTTTTAATCTTTATATATTTAATTATTTTAACTAAAGTTTTAAATTTTAAATAATTTTCTTTTGGATTCAGATATGTATACCAGAAAAATAAAACAAACATCACATAGGGTAACTAAAATACTTGGAAAAAGATTAAATTATGAATGAAGCAGTTGTACAGTTTAACTGAAAATAAAATACACAATGTATGACCTTCTCTAAACATGGCAGTGGAACATTCTTACTCAATAACAATTTAGTGTAATATAATAATTAAATAACAAATTCCTTAAAATCACATGCAAATTAATTTAACATTAAAAGGTTTCTTGGTCATTAGCTAAGACTATTGTATGATAACAGCAGAATTATTATTATTTATACATAACCTCAAAACAATTATTTTTTTCTAAGATAAGGTATTTCAAAACTTCAACTAAATCTTTATAATTTTTATGTCCTTCTTTATAAATACTACAAAATGGATTTCAGACAACGATGATTTTTCCTGCAAATAATACCTTTAAATTCCACGAAAAAAATAGTCCCTGTTTCCATTCAGAATTTATTTGACATTTCTAAAGATTCTGCAAATGTTTAAAATATCTAACTATAACTGCACATGAAAATTCTTGTAACAGCATAAAATTACTTTTTATCTTTTTATATGGATTTTTAATGTAATAATTTTAAGTTTTTCAATTATATTTCAAGTACAGGCAAATATAAAACAATTACTATATACTTTTCTCACCTCCCCCCCCCCAAAAAAAAAAGAAAAAGGGGAAAAAAAGGAAGAGAGAGGAAAGAATTTTAAAACACTGTATATTAATAATTTAAATTAAGCCTTTAAAGCATCACTTTATCATCATCCAAACCATACATCATCAGATAGATGAAAGAGCACATTAGCAAACACACACACACAAAAATTAATTGGATGAAGGGTAAATGCATAATAAAATGTCAAAAATAGCAAAATTTTGGTGAAGCTCCATTTCCATGTGCAACTACATGTGAGTGGCAAAGTTGTCTGATAGACAGTCAGAGCATTCAGGTGGTGTTCGGTATATTTCATTTTCTTTTGCCAAGTGGTAAGGCCATTTGGTAGACAGTCAGTGTGTTTGGGTGGTGTTTCCTGTATTTTATATGAAATGAAAAGGCATTTGATTTTATGAAACATCATTTTAATCTCAATACAGTGCCAAGTAACTATCCAAATACACTTGGCAATTCATTTACAGATTTAATATTTACTAGGAATGTAACTGCAGATATTTTTAATTATGTATCTTATTTCTCATATCATCAACCAGTTTTACATAGGGCCATTTTGAATGAATAAATGTAATAAACACAAAATAAAATTAAATATGTGTGTGCAAAATCTTTTGTTTATTTTATTTGTTTTACAACATCCTCATACACGCTTTAGTAATCCTACACATTAAACACTAGCGGCTCTAAAGCCTACCATCTATTTTTTATTGGAAAAAAAATTAACAGAAATTAAATTTGTACAAACATCTAATTGTAAATACATTCAAGTATGTTACCTAATTTTTCTACACATTTCAAACTATTACAGATCATGACATATAAGCTGAGTTTCATACTATTTGACATAGTACAACTTTTCCTCTGACAATACCATGGGTACAAGAAAAAGCAAGTAAAACTTTGGCCTACCAGATTAATGGGAGTAAGCCATAAGAAGTAATAACAGGCTTTATTTTGTGGAGTTACGGAAAAAAACTTCATGTCTAGATTACTTAAAATGTTACTTTAATGCATGCAAATCACACACACACACAAAAAGATGATACTTAGTTTTTAAGAAACTTTACAAAAATTTTATACTGTATTCAAAGTATTCACTTATTTTTAAAACCAGAATGAAATACATTTTAGTAAAAATACATAAATTTAAAATTAAACTAATTATGTATCAACACAAATTAAAAATTACAAACATAAAACATCCTTAAAGCTACATATCATCCAAGCCTGGTAATAATAGTAGCTCAGGCACATTGTGCAGAAGTGGCAGGTGGAAAATTTTATAGTGGGAGAATGTTGCAAGCTGTCTTAATAACGTACTATAAGCAACTGCTCTGAACAATGAAAGTGAATGGATTATGAATCTAGTGAACCTCTGTTCAAGTGCAGGATAAAAAAAAAAGGCAGTGTTTGATCAAGCAACGGTACATCATCATACACTGGTGTGCAAAACTTAAGCAACAATGTAAAAATTTAGCAGATAGCCATGAAATTGCAGAAAAGGAGGTCTGGAGATCAGTACAATGAACACGTAAGTCAGTAGAAACGTCATGCATATGCAAATATCAGGAACGAAACGTCAGAGGCGACATGAGTGTACACAAAACATGTGATGTCGACGCGCACAGCTCAACAGTAGAATAAAAGGAAGGATGGAGATGCAATTCAACATATGCCAGTGAGTCAGTTCCTGAAATACAGCTAGAAGAAATCACCTCGATGACTTCACACGTGGAAGAATGATCGGAAAGCTGGAGGAGAGGCGTACTGTCACCAGTGTAGCTGCAGAATTCGGAATCAACAAAAGTGTCGTTTCGCGCACTTGGAAAGCGTTCCAAACCACAGGTACAGCTGTTAGAAAGGTTGGTGGTGGCCACCTGAGGATGACATCTGCAGGGGATGACCAATATATCATCCTGCAGGCGTAAAGAGACCAACAGCAGTCAGCAAGCGCCATTGCTCAGCAACTCTGTACAACAATGGGATGACAAGTGTCGCGGTTTACTGTGGCCAGACGCCTTCACAAAGGGGACCTATTCGCCTGCCATCCTGAACACTGCCTCCCATTGAAAGCTGGCCACCGATGCCACCATTTACAGTGGTGCAGAGAGCAAAAAAACTGGACAACTGATCAATGGAGTCGTGTCCTCTTTACGGATGAGAGTCGGTTCAGTACCAGAAGGGATTCTCAACGCGTTTTGATTTGGAGAGAGGTCGGGACCCAGTTTTATCCCAGTAATGTCAAGGAAAGACACCGTAATGGTGGTCCTGGAGTTCTTGTCTGGGGATGCATTATGCTGAACGGGCGAACTGAGCTCCACGTTTTCGACAGAGGGTCTGTAACTTGGGATCGCTATTCTGAGGAGGTACTCCTTCCCCATGTGCGTCTGTTCCGAGGTGCCATTGGCCCAGACTTAATTTTTATGGATGACAATTCACGGCCACATCGGACTCTTGCTGTTGAGGAGCTACTGGAAAGTGAAGATATCACTCGAATGGATTGGCCTGCATACTCCCCAGATTTAAATCCCATCGAACATGTGTAGGATGCTTTGGGGAGATGCATTGCAGCATGCTTACATCCTCCGGAGAACACCCAACAACTCAAAAAGATGCTGATTGAGGAATGGGCACTCCTACCACAAGAAATGTTACACCAGCTGGTTCTGAGTATGCGGAGACGTTGCGAAGCAGCCACTGCACTGAGGAAAGGGCATATCACATATTAAGGAACATCTGCTTGTTGTTCTTCCTCTTGGATAGACAATCATGAGTCACGATACTATGCGTTCAATAAAGCTTGTTTTTGTTTGATTCCATACCGTATGCATTGTATTCCTTTTTCAGCTCCGATGCTTTTGTCATCCTTTACATACATAATACTCTCCTTCATTTCTGCATTTCATGTCTCTCAGTTGATTTCCCGTGGAGTTATGGCAAAAAAACCCTGCTGTTGTTTAAGTTTTGCACACCAGTGTATTTTATGCATGACCCCAGAAAATCCAGGATGCAGATTTTTGACATGGTGCAATGGGACTGATAGCCTATAAAGAACATGAGCTTTTACTTGACAGAAAGCCTTCAAATTAGGAAGAGAGGATTTGCGGGACAAAAAACAGAAGAGTTGCCCACCCCCAATCGAAACAGATTAAAAATGTTGACTGGATGTTCAGTCTTTTGAATAATGATCAATATATGAGTGTGCAATTAATCGTGGATGACCTAAACTTGCCTGAATTGCAAGGTCACAAAAGTGTGGTGAACTAACTGGACATGCAAAAAGTACATGCAAAGTTAGTGTCGAAACATTCTGACCAATCTTAAACAAAAATGTGTGACAACAGAGCCAAATTTTATGCTGTGTGTGATCACAAAAAGCTAACTGTGGGTCTTTGAACAGGATCTAGTGACAAAATGCCGAAGTTCTAAATGACACATACCACAATTACCCCTCATAAAGTAAGGTTTAAATAAGCAAGTCAAAGATCAAAACAATATTTTTCCCAATAATCCAAAAGAGGAAAATCACAAAGTGTTTGTCCCATCCCCTGGAAAGATACTGAAAGCAGCTTTTTAAATTCAAATTAAGTAAAAAAGCATCATTTGCATCCATCCCAAAACAAGACAGCTGGATCCTGCATGACCATACATCGAGGCACACTGCATTGATAATGACAGAGTTTCTGATCATGAACAAACTGCCAATGCTGCAAAAGCCACTCTTTTGCACTAACTAGTCTCTTTGAGACTTTTTTTTTTAAAAAGTCCAGAGGGACTTTGTCTATTGTGTTCGTTTTGCAATCTTGCATCAGAAACATTAAAAGTCTGAATCACTTTTCAAACTGTTGCCACCAAATCTTGCAGCGCTGTATTATATTTAAAGAAATTAAATAATGAAGAATCTGAAAAAATGTATGTATATTTCTTCAAATGTGATAAAACAACGGTACCTAGAACCATCCAACTAAATTTTGAATAACATACATTTCCACCCAAATATGCATATCTGGAAGACCAAATTTGGAATTTGTTTTATTATCTATCATTTTGTAAAACTTTAACCAATTTTTGATGAACCAACTCAAACGATTTAAAAGCGAGCAATGGCAACACTCTACGGGGGAAAAACCGCTTTTTAGCTAAAGCAGGTGGAATTGTGTATCAGAAATTCTAAAGATATACTCATTTTAAAATTATTTTGCGATATTGTTGTTGAACTGAGTTTTATGGTTTAAGTGTGAAGAACATGATATTTAATAAATAAATGTAACACACAAAACGTTAAAAATGCCCCATTGGGCATAATTTAAAATTTGAAACTTTTCCTTTTGGGGGGGGGTAAAAGTTTACAACTAGATGCCCTTGATATTTTTGTCCATTTTTATGATGCCAAGAAGCAATGTTTCCAGGATGGCTGTCACCCAAAACAGCGGCGAAAACGTATGTTACACAAACAGCAAAAGTACTCACCTTGTGCATCCTTGGCCATGTCTCATTATTAGTGTTGGATGACTGCTGCATACATATAATGAAAATGATGTTGTCCCGTAATTGATTCTCCTTCTCTTGATTCTGATACTGGTGATGCTACATAAGCTCCACCAAGTAAGAATAGGAATACAAAGTGTCATCCTAGTGACTGGCAAAGACCTCGCCTGTGAAATCGCCCTTAATGTGGCCCTATATGCCCTCAATGGTATTGCTATGACACCCAGTTTCTGGCACCTTTCTCACAAGAAACCCAATTACAACCATTAAATTGATCCTTATGCTGAACTAGATGCATATCTTTGATACAAACTAGACATTCATGCCAAGAACTAATTAAACCTTCATTCATACACCAATCAGTAATAGCTCTCTAACCCTTCCACTCTAAATCATGAAAAAAAAATGAGTGTGCATCTTATCAAACATATTTCTTCATGGAAATAACAAGAGAATAATTAATCAGAACCAGCCAGTTAATGAAAACCGAAAGTCAATTAATGGCAATTAAAATTTCAATAATTCTAAATACAGTAAAAATTCAAAATGCGTCATTTGACACACGTACTGCATGTATTTGTGACACACGTACTACAAATCACATAGCTCTTGATCACTAAACTAAGTTCCAGTCATATTAAACATAAGAAAAACATTGACATTTAACAAAAAAACAGCAAAAATCAATCCAGTTACTTTCAGGACAAACCTTGTATCATATGTAGGTTCTTAAAACAGACAGCAATTTATTCAAAAAAAATTAATATTGTGCATGTCCTACCATTAGATATTTATATCACAAAATGAGCCATCTCATAGAAGATTCTCAGAGAAAGCTAACACCTACCGCTACACTAATATTTCTGATACCAGTAATACTGACAGTTAATTGATTAATTACATTCCTATAATTTTCATTTTCACTAAATAAAAATATGTTAATTTGATATGATGTTTTCCAGTTTTTCTTAACACAGTTTAAATCTAGAAGATGATCAGATGCATGAGCTTCATTTGAAAGTATTCTTAGACATGATATAATGGACAAAATAACAAGCCTTAGCTCATTAAGCGATGAAGGATTTTAAAGCACTTATTTATTATTTATTTTTATATTAAGTACAGTAATAAATGATGTAAAAACTGGCTAAAAAAATTCACTTATGAAAAATTGATACAATATCATAACACAATAATTTTCATTAAAAAAGATGAGTGCATTTCAGTTATTAACCTTTAAAATCACAAGAGTAGACCTACCTACTAAATATAACTACAATTTTAAAAAATGCTATTAATTAGATTGCAACTGTATATAAATTAATAACTTCTTTTATAATATAAATGCAACTAATAATCAAAATATCCATTCATATTAAATTTAGTTCTGTTACTCATTTTCAGATTTTTATTGAAAATCAAAACATATAGAAAACCAAAAGCTACCTATTTCTTCTTCAAAATTAGAAACAATCTTTCCATCCTCCGACAAAGCCTTTAACATTTCAAGTCTAAAAAGAAATATACATATATATAAGCACACAGCAAACGTATTAGGCAAAAAATTAGAACTATTTCACTTTTATAAGACATGCACACAACATAAAAAAAAGGAGGAACTTCATTAAATTTAACAGTTAAGGTGGAATTAAAACATACCAGCTTCAATGATTAACAATCTAAACTAAAAACCAATTTATGGATGTTACGAATGGCTTAAAGATATTTTAAAAGTATATTAACTGATAATGAATTCTTTAAAGACATGCCATTGGTGTTCCGCTCCATAATATTATTTGTAACATCATATCAGTTTAGTATTTTTACTTCCAGTATGCTTAGAAGCTCTCAGTTATAATTAATTTAAATGAGAATTCATGCAGAAACAGCATATATATTTTACTTTTTGTTTACTTTTCACATTAAATGACAATCAAAACTAGCAAATAAAGGTCACTTTATGCAAAACATACCTTACAACTTATGGAAGAATAAAATGCTACATATTTAATGCAAAACGGGAGAACTAACCTCGGTAAGGTATCCTCTAATATATTGTGAGTGGCTAAAATTTTAAACAAATAAGTTCGCATAACAGTCATATGCTCCAGCTAGAGAAAAATTTTTCAAGATTAGAAATCAAAATATAGAACATTTCTGATTATGAAATTTAGATTTAGGAAATTTAGATTATACCAATTTCTCATTTATGAAAAAAAATTCAATAATTCAATATTTAAAATGTATCCTTTTTTAAAAGTTCACATCTCTTTGCATGATAAAATTTTATAATTTGTATTTGATTATAATTTAAAAAATATATAAGCCTACAGGAGATGTCAGACAAATTAAGAAAAACTACATGAAGAACCAAAATAACATCAATAATTAAAAGATAAAATATTCTTATTCTATGTTAATCTTAAGGTAAGAGTAGAATATTTTAACATTATAAATGTTTTTGGAAGCATTTGCAAAATACATTAATTTATAAATGTTATATTATTATTATGCTATCAATAACAATGCTTTCTTCCTTGAAATAGCTTTATATTTGAAGGAAAAAATAACCATAATAATACCTCTGACCATAGAAGTACAAGAGAAAATGCTAAAATATGTCAATCATCAGCTTCTGATAATGCAGCAAACAAATACAAGAATTACGATAAATTAAATACATATCCTAGAATAGAATTAAATACATGTCCTACTAGAAATAGAATTAAATACATATCCTACTAGAAATAGAATTAAATACATATCCTACTAGAAATAGAATTAAATACATATCCTAATAGAAATAGAATTAAATACATAGCCTACTAGAAATAGAATTAAATACATATCTTACTATAAACAGAATTAAATACATATCCTAAGTCACACTTTCGAGACATGAAAAACGCAATTTGAATTCCATCAATTGGCCCAGTAAAATGGGAAATATAGAATTGTCCCCCCCTTTTTTTATATTTGTGTGTGTGCATGTGTGTGCGTGCGCGTATGCGTGTGTGTGTGCGTGCGGTGTACTATTTGAAATATGCATATTATAGAGTGGCATTACAGATTACTGCCAACTTTGGTAACTAAGCAGAATAGCTACTTCAGTAAGAAAGTAAAACTCCACATATTAGTTTACCAAGGCATAAAATTAATTCTTGTTATTAATTTCAGTACCAACAACTAAATCAAACACATTCTAGTAACATATAATATATTTTAATACTAGAGCCTATTACAAGCCTTAAAAGTATCAAATACCAATATTTCAAATACTATTTATAAAAACAATTTTTTTCTTAATTTCATCTTCCTGTATAAAAATGGGATTTTTACTACACAATTAATTGAAATTGACCAAAAATAAGAATTACGAGAACATACCTGGCCATTTATCAGAGCACAGTAAAATTGGAATACTATATGTCGTGTATCAATCGAGTTGTGAACATTTATTAAATCTTCAACATTCTTGCATAAAGTTTCAACAGCATACTATAAAAGAAACATCATATAATACATTTTTTCATTATGTGTTAGAAATTTTTCATAATGTATTGTCATAATTCAAAACATTAATATTCAATAACAAGCTGAAATAAAGATGAATGAAATATTTATTGTAAGTAAATAAATTAGTGAATTAAATAAATAAGGTATGCATGATGAATTTTTCAAGACAGAATTAAGGGTATTAACATCACAAAGTATGAATACTTTAAGAACAAATCATCAGCAATAATGAAAATATTTTTCAAAATTTTATCATATTAAGATATTTAATAATTTCAAATCAGATATGATTTAATACATGTACATCTTTTTCCTCTATTTAAAAGAGTAAATTAAATGCCTAATTACAGCCTATATAACTTATTATTAACCTCATCTTCATTAACCTAACTACAACATATTTAAAAAAGGACTAAAACAAATTCATCACATACTTACATCTTCTAACCTTTTTGTTAATACTACATCATATAATTCTTTGATGGTTTTTAAACGTAAGCTTTGAGGATTTTCAGAGCTGAGGTTCTAGTAAGACAAAGTAAAAAGATAATATAAGCAGCTTAGTAACTAAAACATAATTACATAGGCAGACTTGTAATAACATAAAAGTATGAAGAACACACAGAAAAAATATATATATTCTTTAATCACAAATATATATATATAAGTTCAGTAGATTAATAGGTACTTGCTGATTAATACACTCCCATTTTGTAAACGGCATCAAAATTATTAATAAATCACCAACACAAACCCTTTTCCAATGGCAAGCAGTTATAATGATGATCATTTAAACTTTGCTTATGATTAGAAAAGTTTCGAGTACACCATGTGTCATATTTTTATTTCATATTAATGATGACCATTCATGATCATAATTATCTCATGATGAGAAGAGCTTTAAGTATTCCAAGTGTTAATGCAATTTTTCTTTTTTTTTTTAAGATGTTATTTTTTAAATGTCAAAAACATTTGATTTACCAAGATGTGAAAACAATGCTATATATATGTTGTTTCCAAGGAAGATATTTTATCTTCCATTTAAATCTGCAAAAATGACCATTAAACAAAACTACATAAGAATTAAAGCATTTGAAAATGCACTGTGAAAAGTTACAAGTGAAGGAAAAGGATTTATGTTGACAACTGGTTCAGTGGTTACAGAATACTATTTAGGTACTCTTCTGTTATCGGGACCAGATTCGGAAATGCATGCATGCATGTGTGTATATGCACACATACATTATAAGGTATTTTCTCCTTCCTTCCAGCATGCCTTCAAGATGAAATGGATAGCACACTCGGTACATATTCGAGAGGTCTAGGTTTGAGTCCCGGTGAGGGCTTTGCTCACTTTTCATGTCTCCTGCTTCAAAAAAATAACAATGTCTCTACAACATAGGTGCATACATATATACATACATAGATGAGCACATACAACCATACATATATATTTCTGAATCCGGTCCCAATAACAGAAAAGTACCACTATTTGTAACAGTGCAGTTATTTATTAACTGTTAGGCAGAGGATGTGACACACACTAATAAAAGCATTCTACAAATGCTTCCAACAAGAGTGTATGCTTCAATGGGTGTAATGAAGGTGACTATATAATAATTTTTCATATTTCTAATCAGAACTGACCAAAATCCTGGATAATATAAGTGTGAATCAAATTCTCAACAATATGTTAACATAAACAATTTTTTTTAAATAAGTTAAATAAAAAAGGTATAAAAAATTTATCTCGTACTGTTTCTAGACATTTATCACGTTCATTATGTACCTAAATAAATTATTACATGCATCCCTGCTTTTCAATGGTAGGCTCATTAGAAAATTTTCATTTAAAACCAATACTTTAAATATTTTCTAATGCACTATAAACTGTGATCTCCAGATTTTCAAGAGAATGTCGATTGATGTCTCCGTATTGAAAGTTATGTTCATTAATCAGGAAGCATATAAATATTTAGTATTCAATCAGTAAGTCAATAGATTTTGAAATAGTACTTCTAGTTATTCATTTGTATTATACTTCTAGTTATTCATGTATATCAAACTTATTTTCCTTCATCTCATAATATGCTATAATGTCATTCCCTTACATTTATGTAATGTTCTTAAAATTTTCTGTTAATGTTAACAATTGAACAAAATTTTACTGCATCTACACGTCCTTTGTCAGAAAAGTTCCAGGACAAAGGTCATAAAAATAAAAAATTGCATTTACCAAGTAATGATCCTAACTGCTATCAAAGTAGTCCCCTTGTCTATCTATACACAGCTGCCAATGTTTTTGGAGGTCTTGGAAGCAAGCAGAGAAATCTTCAACTGTGGTGCTTGCAAGCTCATTTGTCACAGCCCGTTGGATGTCGGCAATAATCTCGATAAAGCTTTTCTTTCAGTCACCCTTTCACTCACAGAAACAAGAAAAAACCACAATAATCTTCGATGCAAATGTGGGATCACATCTGGCTCTATCCAATAGTTCAGCAGAAATTTTTTGTCTTTCTGTTCATCTGTTAGTGATTGAGGGACATTTCTTGCATTAAGTTTCTGTTTCTCCAAATCTATGCATAAAATCTTACGAGACAATCTTACGAGATTAAATTCAGTTCTTCTGATATTATACAGACAGTTATATGACGGTCTTCTTGCAATAACTGCTTTACAAGTTCCACATATTGGTATCAGCTCTGAGATTGTCTTGCACTGAATCTCTGCCTTCATGAAACCTTTTGTGCCACTCAACAACATGACTTTTTGAAAGCGCCTCGTATGCATATCCTTGATTAATCATGTTCCGCATTTCACTAGGAGTTTTCCCCAGCTTAAAGCAGAACTTAATGTTTACTCTTTGCTCACAATCAGCATCTATTGCGTCACCTTAACGAATGCGACAGCAATCCAAATAGCGTATTGCATAGTCCTGCCACCAAGTTTGTGCGGAAATATGGCCAAAATCATGTCAAATAATAATACATACCAGGTAACACAAAAACAACAGTTGTTCCTTTTTAGTACTGCAAACTTGGAAATTAAAAAAAAAAAAAAAAACTGTCCTAGAACTTCTCTGACAAAGTATGTATTAATACACTAATTTGCATATATAAATTTTAAAATAAAACCAGAATTTTAACAAGTAACATATATGGTCTGGCCTTTTTAGATAGCATAAAATTAGATCAGAATGCTAAAAGACAATCAGTGAATTTTCACTGCACCTTATAAGTACCACAGAGACAGGGAAAGGGTGTACAGGACCTTTTATTTAGCTTAATTAAAGTTTAATAGCATACTAACATGCATTAACATGATAGCATATTAACACTGTTAAAAACTTAAATGATACTTTACATTACAAACATATCAATGTTATTTAAATAAATCTTAAACACTAAAAAAATTACCTTTAAAATGTCACTGCTAATAACATAAGGCTCTTTTCGAAATTTTTCAAAATTGATAGGAACTGCTTCCTTTTTGCTAAAAAATTGTTTTACTTTTTCATGCAATGATTTATCTTTTCGAGACATTCTGATTAAAACATCTACATATAAGAAACAAAAATAAAAAGTTAACATTTCTTAATAGATATTAAAATTATCACACCACACATTAACATAACAAATACTAAATTATCAAAAAGAATGTATAGAATGCATATTTAAATATTCGATGGCAACTGCACAACAAACTATTAATTTCAATTAAAGCAGTAAAGCTAGTTAGAGCACACAGTATTATACTATATATTCAATTTATCATGAATTTAAAAAACTTTGAATTTAAAAAACTTTAAATTCAATCAAAAATAATTTATATAAACAAGCAATAGGTTAAAGGCATTTACATAAATATTTTAAATTCTTAACAGAAACTATTTAAAAGTTTTTTCCTCTTGCAATTAACATAGCAAAGTTTTCTAAAATAAATTATTAGCTTAGAGAGGATTTATATTTTTCTTTCAAAAAGGCAGAGTGAGAATAAAAATATATAAATTTTTATGCAGATTGCTCCGTAAACACTTCATCATTAACCAGCATTTTCAAATCAGCTCTTATTTATCAAATGTTGGCCACTCAATAATGGTTCAACTTGGAGTTTTTTTTATTTTAAACAAAGCAAAAGTACAACATATACAGCAGAAAACATATGCTTATTTTTTTATCTTGATTACTTTTTGGGTTTGAAATATGAACTATGTATGATAAATGAAACAAATATACCTATGTTAAAAAGTTTTGTACAATAGCTGTCCCATAATGAAACTTGCAATATTTGAATTTGACTGTCAGAAAGGATTAGTACACTTCTCAGATTAAAAGTGTGTGAATCAACATTATCATTGACTCTAGGACAGTATAAATTATATTGTAGCATACAGTAGAAGTATATTTTGATCATCATTACTAGCAACATAGCAATGTCAGTTAAAAAATTATTAATCCTGAAATAGATTTCTGTTATGTCACAATCATTTCTCATCAGATATCTAATTCTGCAACTTCTGGCCCCTCTATCTTACCAAATTGTTTTAGCAGTTCAAGATATCCAATACCAACACTGTTCTCAAGTGGGTGCCTGGCCATTGTGGCCTTTGAAGCTATGAGCAAGCAGACTTCTTTGTATAAAGACGTGTCAGCTTACTACAACATCCTTATACAGCCATTTAATAAAGGATTAAACTGTTTTTAAAAAGTTTATTTACATCCAATATCTTATGAGATCTTCAGACTCGAACAGCCTTAAAAAGTTGGAGAATGCGAAGTCCTTCTTTTATTCGCAACAGTCCAAGAGGCAATACAGTTGAGGCTTCCCATCTGTCTACAGGACATGATAGTTTTGCTGCCCACCTGCGCTGGATAGGCATTTCAAGCGATCCTATTTGCCCTTACAGAGCAGTCAAGATATTGGGAGAAGAGCGCTTTTTAGGCAATGACTTTTTTTTTTTTTTTTTAGATCTATTGGTTGTAACCTTCCTTTGAAAGATTTCAGTTCTTTGTAACTTTTTGCCTAGCCATTAAAAATAAAAAAAGATATCCAACATAAATCTTCACAACATATAGCAAAATAAGAATTCTCTCCAAGCTTCCAAGAATGCTAAGAATGATGGAACAAGTGAGCATATTTTGGTGGATGTTACAAAATAAATGCTTCAATTACAACATTTCAATTAAAACTGCCTAACAAGCTCTCAATGCAAACTTCTTGAATAGGCAAAGGGTGTTTTGTGAGAGGCATGCTACCAAATGCTTCTGTTTTCTACAAAAATATAAAGCTGAATAAAAAGCATTACCCTTGTTAAATCACCAACTTTATCAAACTTCTTTAAGAAAAAATTAAATACACTGCAGGTACTGAAATTATTAGACCTCCCCCAATCAATTTTTGTCTTCTTCATCAATTTTTAAACACAAAGTCTGTGGTGGACGGCTAGCATCCACCAAAAAAGAAACTCAAGAACATATCAAAACATCAACCAACATCCAAAGCGAAGCCAAACCCCCTTGGACAACCTTCAGTATCCCACAATGTAACATTCTACCAAATTCTACACGCTGTATACACCAAATCATCTGTAAATTTAATACTGTTTTCTTTCATTATATTGTGTACGTATAGTAAATATGATTCTGCCATTTGCTTTTATTCGTAATGTAGCAATTTTAACGGCATGTAGTGTATGATTTTTTCTAATGTAGTACATCTAGCATTTCAGCCTCTTTAAGTTCAAAGTTAAATACTCTTTAGGCTAGTAGCATACAAAGCATTTCTTGCCACATGTGGATCAATCGAGCCAAATCTGTATTCTGGCGGGAAAAATTTGGAAGTTTGATGCTCTTTTCAATAAATATGAAAAATGCTACTAAATGTCAAAGGGATGCATACAGACATAAACTGAAATATTACATTTTTTAATGTAAATCCTTTAATTTCACACATTCTAAAATGTCAATTTTATAGTTAAATTGTGAATAATATATTTCATAAGACTTGTGCATAACAGTGGCCCTTTATAAAGGTACTGGCAAATTTATGAAGAAATATGCTTGTCACATATGTTTTAACAGTATTCTGTATTAAATAAAATCCATCAATGTAATGGATCATCATCATCAATCCTGTATGTTTCATTGTAGTACAAAACATATATTATTTGCCACATGTCAGTTAATGATTATTCTCTGGATCACTGAAGATAAGTCTGTTTAAACTTTAAAATTTATCCATGAAGTTTAAAAAAATAATTGTTAGAATAAAATAAATTATAACATCACTCTTATTTTGTAATGACAGTGACCGATTTTACTGCATGTCTTATATTTCTATTGGATTGTGCTATCCAACAGACCGACAAATTAAATGGGCTGTGGATTAACCGAGTCTTATCTAAAAAACAATTGAATGTTTATTTCCATAAAAAATTGGAAAAATTGCTTGCTTGAACCATATTACAATGCAGTAAAATCCTTATGGGAAGAACAAAAGGAGAAGAAAATCTATAAAACAATGTAAATTATAACAGATTTTTAAGTACAAGTCGAAATATATAGAAACACTTTTTATACACAATAGTATATAATTTAACTATACATAATCTGAAATACAAAAATACCGCTAAAACATTTATTAAAAATAAGTTGTTAAATTATGAAAGTAAATTAAACGTGCATCCATTAATTCTCTATTTCACGTTAATTCCTATTGAAATTCAAGAGTAATAGAAAAAAATATCGTTCTTTCTATTTTGACACATACTCTTCTTGTTTTGAAAACTTATTTAATTTACATAACCAAATGAAATTATTCTCCAAACAAACTGCTTAAAAATATATATAAATTATTTTTCTGTTAATTATGAAATAGATTACTTCTCTTTCCTGTATTCTTTTAACTGCTATTGGATTAACTGCGATTAACCGAGGACATCATTCAAAATATTACCCCTGCTAATCAAGAGACAACTATATTCAGTTGATAACAGTAATGCAGAAGAGTTTCTTCCTTTAAAAATTTACCCATAATGTTTTCCTTTAGTTTCAAAGAAAACTATTGGAATAAAATAAACTAATTTAAGCAGTAATATCAGTGGCTGTGTATAAAAAATTGCATAAGTAATACTAGCATAAAAGGTACTGAATAAAGAGAAAAAATTCCATCGTCAATGTAATATTTTCTAACATACTTATGAGTAACTTAAAGATAGCTGATGTTTAAGATTGTAAGTTTACTTTGCTGCAAGCAGCCCAAAGCTTCAGTAAAAACACAGAAATCCCTTGTATGTAGGATGGCTATGATTTTATACTATGACTAGTATGCTGACTATATACTGTTCTCCTTTTTTGCAATAAAGAAGGCAGAATGCCTGTCAATCTTGTTCTCTTGAAGATTAATTTCTAATCTCATCAAGGAGAAGTGTTGATTTCCCACATTTTTTAGCTTTCAGTGATTTAGCTTGCAAACACAGTAGAAGACCAGAAATCTGCAATGCTTGGAACAAAAAATAATGTGGATTTTAGGATTTTGTGGCTTTCAGGACAGAAAAGATAAGTCTAAGATTTATAGTAAAAGTGCAAAATAAATAGTAAAAGTGAAAAATAAATAAGGACATGTGAAAATAAGGAACATTATAAAGCACAATTTTTTTAAGCATGTTTCAAAAATTTTTTCTGTTAAAGGTTTGCTTTAAAACTTTACAGTACTCTAAGGTATTTTTCTCTGTTGGAACATTAGAGTGTTTTCCTCAGCAGCATCTTTACCTGCTGAAAGTTCTTCCCTCACAGGCTTTTAGAAAACGTATACAGTGTATCCACTTAAATCTGTTCAGCCAACCACTGCTAAAATCCACTGCTGCCATATACACTCGTATAAGACAACATTGAGGTTTGCCAATTTGGCCTTGTGCAAAGATTTCCAGTGTTAGAATGCTGGGAAATTTTAACAGCTTTTCATTATTCTTCCATAGATCATATGTGGTCCGTGTCACAATTCCATACAATTCTGTCATAAACTGAGGAGTAGTACCTCCCGCCATCTTTTACATGTTTGCGTTTTTTAACACTGCAAGCAATAAAATCATGAATGTGTTTCTCACCTGCCACTGCATTATGAAGCACTGAAAGTAAATAAATTTATCTACAAAAAATCTCAATAAAATAACAAAACGGCAGCATTAAACAATCTCCTGAAGTAATAAAGCTCAGGAAATAAAATCATCTGAAGTGTGAACTTGAAAGAGAAGTTAAGTGATGTCATTTGCTTCTTTTTTTCTATGCAAATAGGAGGGGAGAAAAAAGACTTTTCATGTGATGTCAATGATTTGGTATTTCTGTTATGATGTCATTATTTGGTAAGTATTTCTTTTTCCTTTGGTATTTCATTTTCCATGTGGCAGTTTCCTGAAACCATAAACTGAATGTTTACATTTTGAGAGGTTGTGTGGATTTCAGGTCAGGGAATTTTCGTTATTTGACTATACAGCCTTTTACAATCCATTTTTGCAGATAAAAATCTGTTATAAATAGAGCAAACAGAAAATAAACTTTCAAACAATGGACAATTAAAGATATAATAAACCTGGAGTTTCTAGATAGAACTAGCATTACTCCAAGACTTTATCGCTCAGCCTCTCGTAGACCTACCTCTTTGAAATCATTGCTCTAAAATCTAGGTTGGTTCAGATATGCCTCGAGGATGACGTGTACTGTCTACAAAGAGAACAGCTCTCGACATAATGTGTAGCTGTCTGCTGACATAAAAACGAATCCTAACCCATTTTTCATAGGGGTGTCCTGAACAGTGAGGTTTTCTTACTGAGTGAAGAGTTATTGTATAGCTAAAATTGGCAAGGCATGCACAATTGCTGAAGAGTTAATTGTTCCAGCAGCTCAGGATATAGCAGGCTTTATATTTGGCCAAAATGAAAAGCAAGATATATCAAATACCACTCTCCAATACAAACTGATGGTAACAGAATATACTAAATGGCAGATAATATAAGATGTGAACTTATAATCAAAATTCTTACATTAAGCAAATAATATTTCTTGTGAAAATTGTGTGTAGTGATGGAGCTCATGCCATGGTAGGAAAACACAGCAGACTCCTGGCATGAATCAAAGAAATCTCTCCTGATGTAAAATGAGTTCACTATATGATTCACAGAGAAATACGTGTGCTGAAAAACATGCCAACTCTGTGTTAGTTACTGGAGTTAAAAAAATAAAATTTATAAAGGCACATCCTCCAAACTTAGGATTTTTTTTCCAAAAAAATATGTGAGGAAATAGACATTAGCAGCTTCTTTTACATACAGAGGTGTGCTAGCTTTTCATGGGTAGGATAATAACAAGATTATCTGAACTTGAAGTATTTGTGTTTTTAAATGATAATAGTACAATATTTTACATTTTTTAATTGATCAAGAATGGCTATATAGATTAGTTAACTTATTTGTGATTTTTTTTTTAAATTGAACGAGTTGAATTAAGTCTTCAAAGCGAACAATTAAATATATTTATAGATAATGATAAAATCAAAGTCCTTACAAAGAAAATTGATTTGTGGTGCTCATACCATAAGGAGATTAATTTTGAAGCATTTCCTATTTCAGTAAACTTTATTAATAAAAGTTGTTCAATCAATTATTAAAGATATAGCAACTCATTTGACACATGTTAAATATCAAATTATTTTCCAGAATGCTTTTCTGATTCTAAATAGATCTGAAATCTCTTTCAATGCAGGTTAAACCAAAATTTATTATTTCTTAAAATTTATTATTATTTTAAGGGTGAAAATAACAGAGAACATTTGATGGAGAATTAAAAGTTATAAGAGCTTGGATTGAGCAATTTTTGGCTTAAAGTTTCAAAAGGAATATCCAAAACTGTCTGATGCAGCTTTGAAGATATTTTTACAATTTGCCTTATTCAGTGGGAGATGAGATTTTCCCAACTTCTCTATCTAAAATCTAAATACACAAACAAATTAGCAGTAAGGCCATCTTATTAGACCTTAAATTAGCAGTAAGACTTAAACTGAAGTAAATAAAAAACCGGCTCATAGGTCTCATACAATAGTTTCATTTTGCACTATTTTTAAAATGATTTAAATTGAATTTCCTTTATGTTACACACCATGTTTTAATTTATAAATAATTAATACTAGTTGATGCTTCAACTACATATTTGGTAACTACAGAGGCTGTTCGCACATTTTTTAGACGAATTTGCTATAAAAAAAAAACTGCTTGGAAATTGTTTTTAACTGCAACTACATTTTGGAAAGTGTAAATTATCATCTGCTACTCAACATTTTTGTTTGCATGCAAAATGGCACTTCTAAAGAAGCAATGAATGAAAGACTATGTCCTGTTTCTAAAGAAAATTATTCATATTTATTTTTTTAAAAATACTGTAAAAGCTCTTATTTTTCGGTATCTAAAGCAACGATAGATCGTACTGTCAATAAGAAAGGAGGAAAAACATCAAAATTGGCTTCAAGGAGAAAAACTGTTCAAAATGAACATCCACAGAAAAAATGGAATGTTTCAAATGTTGCTAAGGTCTCAACAGACTTAAAAGAAAATCTGCAAAGCGAAAGGTTACGTTAGGTTATTCAATTATGGCAAAGCACACGAGGGCTATCTGCCTAAGGGGATGGATGCCTTTGTGGAGGACTTTCTAAGGGAAACCGGCTTGTATACACGTTACACGAAAACACCCATGCAACCAGCCCGTTCGCGGGATTCGAACCTCGGACGAAACTACCAGTGTTCAGCGTCTTTACCGCTCGGCCGCTGGTGGGCCCGCAAAGCCAAAGGATAATTGCATAATCATGAAAATGCTCAGTGTCAACTGCAAACAAATAAATTAATGCTAGTTTGAATCTTAAAAAGAAGAAAAAAATGCAATGCGCACCATTCTTCTCCATGTCATATTGCCAAAAGCAAAATACATTGCAGAATTTTCTATGGGAAACAATTATTCAAACATAAATCGAAAAGACTCTTGGGTACATTTAAATGAATGCAATAAAAGAGATCCATTTATTATCATCCAAGAGCAGAAAAAAATCTTAGAACATGGTTCAAAGAATCTAAAGAAAATTTTTCAAAGGGACTTCTTATGAATGTTGCTGGTTTTTGGTAAAATGACAAATAAAAATTAAAGAGAGTGCAGAAAACTTTGGAGGTCAACTCCACATATTACTAGGAACATATTTTATATCCAATTTTCAAATATGATATACCTTCTCTTTACCCACAGTGCCAGCAATCAGTAGGACTACATCAAGATACAAGTAGGCACATGTCAAAATCCACTGTTAATTTACTGGAAAAAATGAAACATGAAACATGTATCCATACTCTTCACTTGTATCCCTACTAAATCTCCTGATATATCATCCATGGATTTTTATGCTTTTGGACTTTTAAAAAGCAAACTGTCCAAACATCGACCTCCTTGAACTTTGGAAAGATGTTCAAGAAGAATGGGATAAAATACTTCTTTCAACAATAGAAAAAGCTTTATTGTCTTTGAAATTACGGTGGAGAAAGATAGAAAAGAATTAGGATTATCAAATGGAACATTTGAAACACATAAATTTTAGGTAAAATGTTTCTGCAAATACAATGGAATTCATCTAAAAAATGTACGAACATCCTCTGTACAAAGTTGACTTTCAGTTTATTGTACTTGCTTTGACACTAATGTTTGTTTCCTATGAAAAAAAAATAATTAATATTTTCCTGATTTTTAATATTACCTAGTGCTGTTTTTAAGCAATTAGAATAAATTACTGATTACTTTAATTTTGAGGCTGGCATGTTACTTCCATTTCCCACATAGGTCACACTGCCAAAAACTTTGAATCCCATACTAGTCTGATAAGGAAAAAATAATGGTTTTATTACATTTTCATTCATTCTTTAATTGTGCTTTTAGAAATAAGAATAGTTGTCAGAAATAAATTATAATTTAAATAATGAAGTTTACCAAATTAATAAAGGAATCATGCAAGAATAAAATGGTCACAAGTGAAAGATATCACTCCCAAAATATGCCACTTAACAGACTGTCTCCTCTAGATATGTCAGTACTTTAGGCCTTATATACTTTTTGGTAGTATAAATTAATGGTTAATACAGTGACATAGCCAGAATGTTTGCCGCCTGAGGTAGTCCCCTAGCTTGCTGCCTGAAACAAAATTTAAATTTGCCACCCTCTAATATAAAAAAAATTTCAGAATGGCATGCACAGATATAAAACTCTATTTAATTCTGAAGAAAAGCTTCAATTCCAAAATTTGAAAATTATATTATTCTGCTGGTTTTTTTCTTTGTAAAATCGTTAGTGGCATTGTGAGGTCTATTTGATTGCTTGTGCTGTTATGTAGAAAGTATTCTTAAATCCAAAATATACATTTATAGTTCTTGAATGATTTTTATTTAGAAAATACTTCACAAACTAGTAACACTTACAGTAATTGACAGGAATATTTGCATTAATATCATGATATTTATTTTATTTATTCTGAAGATTGTATTTTAGAATAAATTGCAAAAATTCAAAAGAACAGCACCTCCCACGTTTGATGTTAATTGATATTTGCAGTTTATATTCAAAAGTTTCAATGTAATAAAAAAAAGTATAATAAAATTGTAGTTTAACCACGATAGCGGCAATCACGAGCACAAACATGTACGTAC
This sequence comes from Stegodyphus mimosarum, assembly GCA_000611955.2. Lineage (NCBI taxonomy): Eukaryota > Metazoa > Arthropoda > Arachnida > Araneae > Eresidae > Stegodyphus > Stegodyphus mimosarum. The sequence goes on along the minus strand of KK118005.1, from coordinate 27,360 downwards.
AATTTGAACAGATACATTTATGAAATAGGTGGATAATCAAGAATTATGTAGTAGAGTTTTACATTATTTTTCTAATAGTTAATTTTAGTTTGAAACAAGTCTTTCCTTTACATTCTAATTTCCCACCTACGTTTCTCTGCCAAAATGAGTTTTCAGAATTACGATTATATTAGTATTGTAATACTGAAAACTCATGGAAATATGGTAAAAACGAGTGCAAATAAGGTAGAAAAAATACGCAAATAAGGCAGAAATGAATATTTAAGCTGAGGTGTGGGTTACTTCAGTAGGACATCATGTTTTGCCTCTCAGCTACAGTGTTGTTAATTAAATCTTGTTATCTACACCCATACTCAATTCCCTCAACCAGTTCTTAGGTCAGTGACCTCCCCCCCAACCATTCACCAAGGCATTAGCGAACTTCGCTGGCTTTACAGAGTTACCATAGCAACCTTTCCCGAAGCTTGGACTTCTTCCCTCTTCTACTCTCTTTCAAACCTGTCACTTTGCTTTTTACGTTGTCGCGTGCCAGCAATCGCCTCACTCATCACCTCTTTCAACACTCAATTATCACTGCAGGAGTCCCTGTACAGGTAAGAGAGTGTTTGAAAGATTTTCTCATCCCATTGTGTGGACTTCTTATTCAACTTCTGGACATTTAAACCTTAGCGGTTTTCTTTCATTTCTTCAGCCATTCCTCTTTCTGAATTGTTCATTTCTCTTAACAATGATGTGGAGGTAATTGTTTTAATTAGCAAAGGTACTCCGTAAGCCTTCGCCTTGGTCCCATACTCAATATAAGCCTGCTAGTAACGCCGATTATCCTCAATTAAAGGACAACTCTGCGAGTTTGATTCTGTGCAGCTTCGGCTGGTTAAATGTAGTTAGCTTTAGATTAGTTTTATATCTGTTATCCCCTGGGAGCCGACGTAGAGAACTCTGCGAAGCTACTGGCTAGGATTGCACCTAGGCAGTCTCGGCCACTGAGGTACACAAATTATGAGCCTAGTGGTTCTAAAAATCTGTCCCGAAAAGATAAGTTATTGGTTGGCCCGTCCTAGAGCTCAAGGCTCTAGTAGCCCGGGTTGGCATCTCGGGTACTGCCTGAGGATGGTGCACGGGGTACGTTGTGTAATGTCTTTGGGTGATGGACAGCCCACGTAGAGAAAGTAGCAAATCATTGCCAACAATCAGTGTTGCAAAAGCGATATGTCTCTCTCTCCAAAGAGAGAGAGCAGGGATTGAAACCCTGCGCCTAATTCGGCGGGAAGAGGGAACTCATAATGTCATTCCGTTGATGGAATGAGGAATGCCCAGAGTTATGTTATGCTATATTGAGTTAAAGTGGAGGCTTCTGGTATGCCCAAGAAATGCTAGCTGTAAATATATTTTAAGTTGGAATAAAAAGGTAATTCAACCCTTCTCCGATGTTGTTACTTATGCTCAAGAACTCAGCGAATAGTCGCTACATGGTTATTCAATATTCTAGCTTTCACAGTACTCTAGTACACACAGGACAGTTTAGCTAAGATATTACAATGTCATAGGGATTTTGGTTAGCCTGTATTTAAGGGTGCCCCTTAGATTATTGCCAAGTTGCTGTTTCATTTATGGTAACCTGAGTAGTTGAATGTTATGGAAACCCTAATACGACATAATTGGTTGCATGACTGCAGTGAATTTGACTGAAGGGAAAAGATTTGTAAGGGCTTGTTTGTGTGTTGGATGTCAGTTAGGAAGTGCTTTGCATTGTAAAATGGCTGCCAGTGGTAAACTGGAAGTTTCGTGGTATAGAACGAGACAGCAGGAGGTGTTTCTTTTTCTGAAGTGCTTGAGGACAGAAGAATAGAAACTTTGTTGGGTGTAATTCGAACAGAATCGTAAGTGTTGTGTTTGTATGAAGGAAATGCATACAGTCAAATGTAAAGATCGTTCAGATGGCTTTGAATGGGTTTGTCACAAGAAAGGTTCAAATGCTCACCATATAAAGCATATCAATAGAAAGGGAACATGATTTGAGCAAAGTTTTTGGATGTTATTAAGGAATTTTGTGTGCCACAGACTGAAGACACAGAAATTTCTAAATAAGATAAGTGGATATTTCTTTTGTGTAGTGCATAGATGCACTTCCCTTTTTATGTTATTTCGTTGTTTGATTTAAAATGTAATTTATTGAGATTATATATTTTTTGTTTGCCTCTGGTGTAGAAGTGGGTGCTTCTTTGATTTTTTTATGTGAAAATAGATCAATGTGTACACAGACAAAGTAAAGAGAGTGAGCAATGTTGAGTTTGTGCAAATCTCAGATTTTTTTTAAAGTGAAAATAGGTTGATGTGTACATGGATACCGAGTGTGTGCAATTCATTGACTCCTCTGTGTAGCAGCGAGTTTTGCATCAAAGAATTTCACGAACTCAATGTCTATGTACCACCAAAAAGTGTCAATTTTCACCAAGGGGCACCCACAAATATATTTTTACCAAGATTTTTTTCCATTCTTATTTTTTCCCAGTTTACTTTCCTGGTGTTCAAACAGCACAAATTTAAGGAAGCAGAAAATAACTTTTAAGTAATCTAAGATAATATGCTGATCATCATTTGTAATTAAAAATTTGATTATACTGTGTTTAATTTTGTGCACTTATATATTTATTTACGTATTGTTAAAAATATGAGCATTTTCAAAGTAATTTTGCTATATATACATAATTTCATGATAAAGTGTTATAAATGTTATTATAATTATTGTTATATTTTACTGGATAATTTTCTTTATTATAATTACAATGAATTCTAATATAATAAGGATAATAACTGATTATAATAGTTCTACTGTGATAAATAATTATTATAATTATACTATCATTAATATATACAGGCCCACCAGCAGCCGAGCGGTAAAGACGCTGAACACTGGTAGTTCGGTCCGAGGTTCGAATCCAGCGAACGGGCTGGCTGCATGGGCGTTTTCGTGGTTTTCCCCATGTGTAACGTGTATACAAGCCAGTTTCCCTTAGAAAGTCCTCCACGAAGGCATCCCTACCCTTAGGCAGATAGCCCTCGTGTGCTTTGCCATAATTGAATAACCTAACCATTAATATATACATCTTTTATTTCTTAGCTAATATGTATATACGTGAAATTTTTAATAATTAGTTATAATAATTACACAATAAATGATTATTATAGTTATTTGATTAATTATAATAATTATATTTTACCTCTATGCATTATTTATTATATATATTTAGAGAAAAATGATGTTAGGAAAAAAATTCCGTTTAAAAGATCATAATATTGGCTATGTCACATTAAAACAATTATAATCACGGGAGATGCTGCTCAAATTGCGTGAAAACCTATTGATATTCCATTATTTTTAGTGATCTAATTTTTAAAAGTAAGTAATGAAATATCCCCGACTTACATAAAATTCATATATTATTAAAAAAATTTTCAAGCTTTTTGGTTTCCAGAGTTGCAAATCAATATGAATCTACGCATTTTATTTCTGTGACTACAA
>KK118005.1:0-23795 GCA_000611955.2 Stegodyphus mimosarum | reverse complement strand
CCCTACTTCAATAGTAAATTTCCTCTTTCTAATGAAGAACGAACTCTCATGGGATCCCCCTAACCTCGCAACAAGTAATTAGCATCCCTTTTGAAAGCTTCTAAGTGTTTTGGCAGCATGCCAGCCAAGGTTGCATTTGTCACTTCGAACTATATATAACAGTTGAAATCACATAGTAACTTCTTTAAATACCTTATATTAGAGCAGATTCTTATTCTTCTTAATTTAATTCTGTACGGCAATTTAAAATCTAATTATGCTTCACTTGCCTTGATGATGCACCTGTTTAATCTCAATAAAATTATGTTTCATGCAAAAAATATTGCCTCTAAAAATGTGTCACCTGGTAGGGACCAATCTCTTCTAGCTACGCCACTAGGTGAATACACAAACAATTATAAAAAGATGTTGTTTTATGGTGGCTTCCTCGTTTACTTTACACAGACGGAACTTTGTTTTATACGTTGGGCAAGTAATTTTTTGGATTTCATACAATAACCATAAAAACAAGAAATAATTTACTGGAGACATGCCAAATGTAAAATAGAATTTAAATCAAAAAAATGTTTTTTTTTTTCTCATAAAAAAAACAACAAACTCTCCACAAAAATTTGTTATAATACATATACTAATAGAAAACATTCTTTCCCAATCAAATGTTCAAAAAAATTTTCACACACATATCCATGCCAGTATTGGATTCAAAGTGCTTCAGATACTTAGATCTTATAAATAATAAATCAATCTTCACATAGTAGAAACAAAGTATGAATCAATATAAATCGAGTCAAAGATAACTGTAAAAAATGTTGCTTTTATACAATATATCTGATTTTATTAATATTTTTTTGTGATCATAAAACAAAAAATTTACAGTGTTGTGCTCATATTTTTGAAAGTTTTATGTATACTAATTACTGCAATTACAACATACTGCTATCAATGCAATAATGTTCAATGGAATCTGCTACAGATATATATCATTCTTTCACTATTTGTCTTACAAATACTAAATAGATAATTATAAATTATAAAACAACATACATTGATTAAATTATTCAACATATATATACTTACAGAAATGCAAAATCGCCCACTTTGGCACGTTTTGTTTGGCACTTTTTTACAAGAGTAAGAAGAATTGGATTTTGGTCAATTTCCTTTGACTTTTAAGTAAAAACAGATCGATGTGTACACGGGCAAAGTCAAGGGAGTGCGCAGTGGCGAGTTTGTGCAATTCTCTGATGTTTTTTTAAGTGAAAATATGTCAATGTGTACATGGATATCGAGTTTAAGCAATTCTTAAAAACGTGCCAAGCAGTGGGTGATTCTTCACTTTCCCCGAATATTCATAGCTCTCCTTGTTTTCTTATAAGTTTCATAGTAGCAATTTTTGCACATCAGTGTGTCCTAATAAATGCTACATGATTATACAAAATAGCTTATAATTAATTCTGACAGATGCTTTGGCCTTCGTTTTTTTTAACTTCTATCTTTTTATAAATACTTATTTTTTTAATTTAAATTGTAAAGTCCTCAATATAAAGAAATAATTTAATTAACACACTTTTAAACATTCACAATTTTACAAAAACATATGGAAAAAAAGAAGTTATCTTCTTTCAGGTGATATTACCAAAGCACGGTTTCTCTGAATTAAATATTCCAACTTTTCTATTTATTTCCTTTCACGTAAAGAGCATTCTTATGATGAAAATTTAAATGACACAAATTATCTTGAGCTTTACTTCTTCAAAAGTTATATATGGAATTCAAAGATGACAGTTTCGAAAAGAAAAAGAGCTCCGAAAGGGAAAAATAATCCAAAACTAATGTTTAACTAGACATAAAAATATATCTGCCTAGTGAACAACATACAAATCATTTTTAAAGAGCAAATCAAATGCGTGTAATTGGCCAAAAATATAACTGAAATTCAATAAATTTCCCTTAAAAAGAACAAATGATAAGGCAGTCAAGTGCAGATACAAAATTTGCAGAAGATATTAACAGCATTTATTTATTTTTATCACATTTAATAATGTGTTGATAGATATTACGTAGAGAACATTAGAGATAATGGACTGATTCTTCCGAGATAATTAAACACAGTAATAACTCAAGCAAAAAATCTTCATGAAAATAAAATAAAACAGAACTCGTGAATTTTTAGAAGACGAAGAGATACTGACACTTACATGTTAGGTAGAAATTTTTAAACTAAAATATGCGGTAAAGAAATTAAAGTCGCTTTTTGTTGCCAATACAAAAACATGTAATAAGACCAAAACAGCTGATATCAAAAGAGCAGTTGCCAGATTATAAAGTCAATTGAAACAAAAAGTATATAGTGGTAGTAAGTGGATTTTTATGCCAGAAGTTATTAGCTACACTAGAATTATCTACATTGCTAAATTTAAATTTTGGGGCAACCACACTGTTGAATTAAAATTTTGAGACCTTTTATTTCGAAACGGAAGTTATTTATTGATAATTTTGTATACTGAACGTATTTGGCAACAGTATCATTTTATTTACATGTGGTATTTAAGATTTATTTACAAGCAATAGACATGGGTGTTAGAGGATTAAGTTCCTTTTTTAATCAGAATCCGGATCTCTCTAAACCATGTAAATTGCATGATACTCCAGTTATAATAGATGGAAATAACCTCATTCATGTTTTATATTTTAGTTACAAAGTTGACTGTGTTTATGGTGGGGACTACCATAAGTAAGACTTCACATCTACATTTATATTATTTTGTAAATATTTAAATAATTTTTTTGCGATAATAATTTAAAAAATTGATAGGATGTTGAATTTGCACGTTACTATGAATGCAAACTTGAATTCTTATTTTTATATGCTACGTAGTCGCAAAATGAAGCACAGAATTAAAAACAGTTAAAATTAACTTAAGGCAAAAGTCATCCGTCCTGATAAGTTTTCAATTTCATATTAATATTAGTGCCATATTAGTTATTGAAAAATTATGCATTTCGAAGAACAAATGGTCCCTTATCAGGTCAAGTGAAGAATTATCTTCTGAGAGCTTTTTGAAGAATCCCATGCCCAACACTTTTGGAATGTGTAGAGCTTCTCAACGGAAAAAAAAGTGCCAATATCAGCCTAAGCTTGATTTTTTGCATTAGTTTAAATATATGAATATGTAATATTCAGTAATTTTTAAAACTACTGTGCTGTTAAATGAGATGTAAATATTTTGAAGATAATTTCATATCCATATATAGTGAACATTGTGTTATCTTGTATCTCTGTTAACAAATAACGAGTAATCTATATGCATGTATGTACTTCTTGAGGAGGCGGAAAATAGCAGAACTTACAGGCCAAATTTTCAGCATAACTCTTCACTTAAACATGTGCATTTATTTCAACATCCAGATTTTGATTTTTTTTATGTATTTCATATTTTCTGCACATTTACTGTTATTTTGAATAATGAACTCGACAATTTCAAAGCAGCGTGTTGTCACATGATAAAGTTTTAATACATTTATATTCCAAATTTAATGACAAAAGCAATTGACCAATAATGTATTTTATATTCCATGTGCCAGTGTGTTGCCATTCTGCAAACCATAAGGTATTTACTTTTTCACTCAAATTTCAACTTATTGGTTTATAAAATAAGCAGGTTATAAATAGGTTATTGTTTTATTAAATAAGCAATTTCAAAGTAATAAACACAATATTTCATCTTCATTATGATTAATTGCTAGCTGGATCTCTGAAATTGTGCTAGCTAAGCTCATTAAAATCATTATGTAGATATACCTTATTTACTCATATATGTTTGCCTCATTCCCTACTAATTTTTTCAGGTAAGAACCAATAGGGAAAAATATGCAGCATATAACTATTTCTGAAGAGACAGGTTAAGTGATAAACATAGCACATTAAAAAGTACACATAACAAAAATGGTGAAAATGCGCTTTAGCCCACTGCTTGGCGATGTTTTGAAAATCGCCAATTCGGCGCGTTTCTGCGAAACGTCTTTGCAATTAATTGCAACCTTCCCGACACGCTCCTCGAAAACCTATTGTAAACAAAACATAGAATTCTAAAGCATAAATTAGTATGGAAACTGTTGCCACAAAAAGATAATAAAATAATATGCAAAACGAACATTACGATCATTAAAATATTTGTCAGTTAGGTTTAAATTAATTATTTACATTTTATGTTGTAATACTTACACATTTTATGCCGTTACATAACCTTCCCGACACGCTCCGCGAAAACGTAACCAAAATGGCATCCAAGAAAGAAGGAATTTTTTTTAAAAGGGCATTAAAATTACAAACGATACCATGTACACACCGTTCCGTTTTAACTTAAAAAAAAATTTGCGAATTGCACAATGTAGGCAACGTACACAAATGAACAAAATAAGCTAAAATAACGAAAATAAATTACAAGAAAATGCCATGTGCACAGCGTTCCTTTTAAACTTAAAAAAAACTTCAGCGAATTGCACAATGTAGGCAACGTACACAAATCAACAAAATAAGCTAAAATAACGAAAATAAATTACAAGAAAATGCCATGTGCACAGCGTTCCGTTTTAACTTAAAAAAAACATCAGCGAATTGCACAATGTAGGCAATGTGCACAAATCAACAAAATAAAATAAATTGCAAACGATACCAGCGTTCTGTTCTTCAGCTGAGCCAAATTATTTCAATAAAAGGCAACAAAATATAAAAATTAAGCAACCTGCACTTCCAATAAAGTAATAAATGTACATGTACATTCACTCACCTCTCTCAGCATCACAGCTAAATCCATAGCGACTTGGTATTTAGCGAAATATACGTACAAAAATAGCAAACACTCAATAGAAAAACACCGCATTCAAAGAATAAAAAGAGAACTGAAATAACTACTCAAATTAACACGTAAGAATTTCGAATAAACCGCTACGTTCTCACATTACCAATAAAACCGTTCTTTATAAAATAGGAAATACGCATGCGCGAAAACTACATGTTTCCGTAGCTTCAAAATACCCAGTCAGCCATGTTCACGGATATACGGAGTTACCCATGTTGGCGCGTTTATTGCTCATTCAAAAACAATCGCCCCCAAGCAGTGGGCTAAAGCGCATTCCAACCCAAAAATAAATGTTAATTTATCATGTATTTCAAAGGACTTATCAGTTTCATTAATACTATTGTTACTTATGCAAAATACGTCATGTTTGTGCATATATTTAAATTTTTGCTATAAATCAGAAATTTCTAAATCATATGTTTTAAAACCTGGGGTGGAGAAAGAAATATGCAAGTTATTTATAAATACTACTTTAAGCAATTGACTGCACAAGCATCTAGCACTGGAAAAAATTTGGTTTAACACTGACACTTTACTGTAAAACTTTTATTAGCCGTACCTCTAATAACGGAGCTGGCAATCAATTTAAAGAAATCATTGAAAAAAATGTAACATTAAGAAGGATGCAACAGCAATTAGTAATACATTACAAAGACTGAGATCCAGAATCATCAGGACTTCGGCTATTACAGATATTTAAGGATTTTATATCACCATTTGAAATCTTGTAAGATGAAATGTAAACATGGGAAAATTCAGGCTTCACTTATTGTTTTGGTCAGATCAGCATCAATCAGTGTCATGTCATTGGCCACAGTCCCACTTTCCTTGCTGGCAGGTGTTTGAATGTGACATGCAGAAATATCAGTTGTGAGAAAAATCGCATTTAATGGCACACTTACTTCCTTTTATTGAATTGTTTATTCTCCATTCCTAAACTATCTAAGGGAAGTAGAGATTTTTTTGTTAGCCCAAATGGCTTTACCCAAGAAGGTCTATTAGTCTCAAAATAGGATTTTGCGTTGAATCACTATAAAAGTCTGACTCACTTTTTAAATTGTTCCCAACAAATATTATTGTCCTGTATTATATTTAAAGAAATTAAATAATAAGGAATCTGCCTAAACATATGTATGTTTCTGGCATTGTAAAAAAACAACGATACCTATAGCCATCAAATTTTGAATAACGCAGCCCTCCACCCAAACATGAGCACCTAGAAGCACAAATTTGGAATTTGTTTTATTGTCTGTTTCATTTTTTGTAAAACTTAAATTAATTTTTGATTTAAAAAACTTAACAATGTCAAAGCGAGCAGTGGCAATACTGTAGGCATTTTTATCTCCAATGCGCAAAACTGTCTGTTAGAAATTCTAAAAGTATACTCATTTTAAAACTATTTTGCGATATGGTTGTTTTTAAATATTTCCAGTCCGTAGTGGCATTAGCCCAAATGCTCTTCAAACGTGTATGTCTCTGTAAATGAAAAAAATGCCCGTTTAGGCATAATATAAAATTTGAAAACATTCAGATTTAACTCTTTGAAATCCAAACCCTTCGCTAACTTGTATCCTTAAAATACCGAAACGCCCGAAATATTTCCAGTTTCTCAGCAATTTCCTCCCCTCTCCGTCCATTAACGCAGAAATAAGTGTGAAAATTCCTTTGTTCTTTCTAACATAGATTCCATTAGCCTTTGACCCGTTCTTTATAACCTATTCTGAAGCTCTTAAACTGAAATCAGAGAATCAATAACGAAATGTCACGTGCAACTTAAAGATAAGAAACCACAATTAAACCTCTTAGAACAAGCTGTCTGCAGTAAACTGATACAATGCATATAGGGAAACTGCACCTGCTTCTGCATACCTTAGGGGGAGGGAAAAAAGCAAGATTGCAAATTTATTATTTCTTAAAATGGTAATTTTAGTAGCAGGGCCCTTATTTTTAAATTTTTAAAAAGAATTTCAGAAAATCGTGTCAAAAGAAAAATTGTCTTGATTTTAAATTTGATCTCTAGTAACCACGTTTTTTGTTTCTCAAGGTGGTTACTGTACCATTTACCTCAGATAACCAATGTTCTACTTATAAAATTATCTAAGAAAAATTTTTTATGTAATAAATGCAAATTAAATTTAAATTAGATTTCTCGTGTATTGGGACTGTCAATTTTAATAAAATTTTCTACTTGTATGTTATTATTATAGCTTTGGGTATTAATTAAATTGAAAGTAAACTAAATTCTGAAATAAAACACAAGTAATATGCTGAATATAACAAACACAAATAAAGAATTAGCTAATATGAAAATTACTGTTGACTAGAGCAGTAGTCTCAAACTCAAATTGCATAATCTGAAAACAGCTGAAGGTGCTAGAATTTTTTTAACAAAATAAAAAATATTTTAAATTTTGCTTACTAAATATATATCAAAACATTGCATAAATAATATTGTTGTGTGCATATGGGTTCGTTATGGATTGAATGCACAAGTCGTTAAAAAGTTAACAAAAATTTATTCTTTCTACAAGAAATAAATCAAAATGCTGAAATATTTCTTCACAGATATTCGCACAATATCTCAAACATTTAGCAAAAAACTTAGTTCAAAACAGATAAAATAATTCTATCTCACAGCGAAATCGCTACAATCAGTAACAGCATTAAGTAAACAAACAGCAGTTCGCTTTTTACAGCTACAACTACAACAACAAAAGCAACAACAACTGAGATGAAGTGTTTCAATTCGGCTTTTATAAGCTTTGTAATTATCACTAGAACAAACTAGAATCTAAGTTTGATATACCTGCAAGACATTTTTGTTGGTTATACAAAATATTCAAATACATTGACAGCTAAATATTAAATATTTATTTTGACATTTCCTTCAAGTACTTCTAAGGTGTTTTATTAATCTTTAAATAACTTACTTTAAATTAAACTAAAAATAAACAAATTATGAAACTTTGTAAGTTTTCAGAGAAAATTTATCAAGTGGGACAAAACTGGAGAATAAATACTGATAACATAATGTTTTTATCTTATTTATTAAATTTTTCTTTGATGCATAAATAAAAAGACATACATTTGTATGTATTAATTATAAGCTTGTATATTTTTTACTATAGCTTGACATTTGATGGTGTTTCGAATTTGGTAAAATTATACACTTAGGCTGCATTCACACGGGCATAAGAGCATAAGTGGTTTAAACCGAGCTGCATTGCCATGGCAACCAGTCTGTGCTACATCACAAAATCTGGTTTAGGGCTCTTGGCATAAAGTTCTAACTTTTCAACTTTATGCCAACTTGGGATAAGCGTCAATCAATCGGAACGAAGCGGCAACAAGTAGAGCGAAGGCAGAAAATCAATTAACCAGAAAAGTTGTAGAAACATCCATGAATGTGCAAATTTTACCTCTCTCATTGGCCACAGCTTAGACCCCGTCTTGCAGCTTCAAGATATTTTATTTAATGTGATTATAGCTCTGTGGAATCTTAATTAGAAAGTACCACTAACTTCCTTTCCTGAGTTATCGAGATCTAAGGGTTTCTAGCAAGCAGACCAAAACTTTATTTAACATTAAAAAGAATTTAATGAGTCTCTTCTTGAGCATTACAAACAAAAATATAAAGATAACAGTCTACTTGACAAAATTCACGTGTCAATGATATTCCTATGAGTAACCACAATTCACTACCTTTTATCAAGTTAGCCATAAAATCTCTAGGTTACTGATTTGGACAGGATTTTTTCTCATTGTTGCATATTCCAAGGAGAACTAACATAAATAATCAATGACTGCTGCTTTCCAGCGGTTCCATCTAGATGTTCTGCCATACCTATGACCAGACTCGGTTGCTGTTCTTCATGTAGAATCCAACTCTGGCAGGATCAGACATCTCACATAAGACAACTGCAGGCTCCTGACCTACTACCAGTTCCAGTTAACTGCTTAAATCTGTATGCATTTCTCAAAAAATGGATAACCCTGTGGAGGGAACGAACTCATAACTAAGTTTCAGGTGATAGAACAATATTCAAATTGTCACAAAGTGTGTAACCTCAGACAGAAATCACTAGAAACTATCTTCATCACAGATGGTAGATGCTCATTAATCACTTGGGTTCTTTTCTTATTAATTTTAACCATGAGAGAAAGCTGTTGATATTAATTTTATATCATACAACATTCCTAAATAAAGCAATTATTCTTAATGTAAAAACTGGTAACTGAGCTTATTTATTTTTCAACAAGTACAAATAAAATCTATAAACTTCAGATCTTTGAATAAGATTTATAACCATACCGTATTTGCAATAAATATAAAGTCTTCACAGGCTGTATAAAATTATGTGGCCTTTAAAGCAATTTTCATTTATGGACCACCAGTTTCAGATCACTGGGCATGAGCATGCTGATGGCAAAAAACACTGTTTCAAATCTGAAAATCAACTCTTCCATTTTCTGTACCCATTGCGTTGTATCTCTCTTAAGACAGACAACTTTCTGAAACATGTGTAATATGCTGGTGTATTTAAAATGAATGAAATTTTGAAATATAGCTCTCATTTTATCTGAATACATATATGCATTAATGGAGCCAGGACAGGTTCGATTGGTGCTGCTGCGCCTGTGCCAGTATTTAGGGGCAGCAAAAGTTTTAAAATTTGAGATGAGATACCATCTCAGCAGTAATTCAATCTCCCATTCCTTCTCAAGAATGACATAGGCGTAATTTTGAATTAATTAATGCTAAAGCCTCAGGGAATATTTCCAAGTAGTCAGGCATCTGTGTGATTAGTGGCCTGAAGTGCCGCCATGTTCTAAGTTCTTGAGAGAAGTGTGGTGACAGATACAGATGGAGGACAAAATAATACGAGCACCTGTGAAATAATGGAAAATCTTTATTAATAGGGGGTTGGACCACCCTTTGAATGAAGTACAGATTGAATGTGACCTGGGAGAGGTGCATAAAGGTCATGGTCAATATTTAAAGGACTATTAAGCCATTCTTCCTGTAGAGCAGTCTCTAATTCCGAAAGACTGGATGGAGGTGGAAATAGGGAACGAAGTTTGGACATCAAATATGCCCATAAATGTTCAATAATATTCAAGTCCGGATACTGAAGGGGCCAAGCGAGATATTCAATTGCAACGTCATGCTCTTCGAACCATTCTTGAATATACCTAAGAGTGTGGATAGGGGCGTTGTCGACTTGAAAAAGTGGTCACTTCCCAGGGAATACAGCCTGGACAAAAGGATAGACATGATCCCCTAGAATGCTTAGATAGTGATTGGATGTGCTCCCCCCCCCATGCAGAATAACAAGTGGCCCAAGACCGTGCCAAGATATCGCACCCCATGCCATAATGGCACCATCCCCATGCTTCACAGTCAACAAATGGCAGTCAGGAGGAAACGCTTCTTTGGACGTTCTCCAGACATAAACTCATCCAGTTGTCTCCGGTTGTCATCATAAACTCATCCGGTTGTCCATAAACTCATCCGGTGAATGGCATTTCATCTGACTATATTACCTGTTGCCACTGCTGTGGGGACCAGCCTTTGTGATCTCTGCACTATTGGTGTCGCTTGAAAGCATTAGTTGCTGTCACCAAGGGTTTACGAATTGCCACTCTGCCATAAATGTTCGTGGCATGAAGTTCCCTTTTGACAGTTTTTGTTGAAATGGGGTCCTGGAGGTGTGTTCATTTCGATTTTTATTTCGGATAATGATTGCTTGTGCTTTCGGGCTACTATGCACTTCAAGACCCGTCTATCCATATCAGCCAGCTTTGACTTTCGGCCACTGTTGTGCTTTGAAGACATTGTCTTACCCTCTTTCGTGTATGTTGTCATAACGGCTGATACCGTACTCCTCGAACACCCTGCAACGTTTGCTGTTTACGTAACCAATGCTCCACTTAAACACGCTCCAACTATCAAGTGAAACTCTGAAAGGTCTGACATTTCAGCTTCTCACGGACAGTTCGATCAAAGCTTGCAATGTAGATGACTGCTGTTGAGAGACCAATACCTTCCTCTTCACGCTCACTAGGTGCTAGACTTCTGTAGCAGGTGGTGTGGCTATACTGCAGGTGTGAAATACGTCATACTTTTTCACAGGTGTTTGCATTATTTTGTCTTATGTGTGTATTTTGCAGAAATTTTTGCATGCGAGGAATTCTGATCAAGCATTAATCTTTAGAGTATTTTGAATTTTAAGTGCTATTACTTTACCTGTGCAGTTTCAGGATTGCTGATTTATAGTTTAAATAGTCATTTGAGTTAGATATATTCATCTGCTTACATCAAAAGACATATGAAACTAAATGAATGTTGAAGATACTCAATGTATCTTAGACTTCTTCAACTTAAAGTATGTTGCACTAATTGCATTTTGCAGGACTTCAATAAGATATTTTGATAAAAAATTGGATAATAAATAAACTGCATGTCTGTTCTAAATAGAATATGACTTCCTGTTCTTTCTAATTTTTACTATCTATCTGATTTTTTTAGTGCTGTTCTCCATAACGCAGCTCTTTAAAGGCCTAACATTTGTTATAGAAGATGTATAACATTGTTAACTGTTTCAAGTCAAAAATTTTATCATTCTGGATACTATTGAGAAGATAGCTTCAATATTGTAAGTTGATAAATTCTGAAAACATTTTAAAAAAAGAAAATGTGTGAACACAGTTAATAAAACAAGACATATAATAATATGGTTAAAAGAACTGTAAGCTATTTTTAATATGATTTAAAGAACTTGGTGAAGAATGAAAGAATCATCCCTAAACAGAGATAGTGTAGTGCCATGTTATCTTTTGAACCACCCAAAATCCGAAATAGTGGTTAATATGCAAACATTAGTAAATTATCTTTCTTCCCCCTTTTTATAATTATTGTAATGTAATTTGCTTTTCCTCCTTGTCTCTTAGTCTTCATAATTTTGTTTAACTATTAAGACTTTCTTCTCTGAAAATTTGAGAATCTTCATTCAAATATATATTTTTAATGGTTAAATTTATTAACATTACTGAAATTAAATATTGTTCATAGAACATAATTTCAGATTTAAAAACTGAAATATAAATATTTGATGAAGTAAGTATTTTTTAGCCCAAAGGGTGTTAGCCTAGAAGGGCTGTTAATTTCATTTTGGCATGTTGCATCAAAAATGTTAAATGTCTGTTTCACTTTTAAAATTGTTGCCGCCAAATATTATTGCCCTGTGTTATATTTAAAGACATTAAATAATGAAGAATCTTCTTAAATGTATGTATGTTTTTCACATTGTGTTAAAACAATGGTACCTAGAGCCATCAAATTTTGAGTAGTGTAGGAAGCCCTAATTTGGAATTTGATTTATTACTGATTTCATATTTTGTAACACTTTAACGAATTTTGGATTAACAAACTCAATGATTTCAAAGAGAGCAATGGCAACACTGTATGGCAAAAAAAAGAGGAAAAAATAATAAATCTCCAAGCACGAGACTGTGCATTGGAAATTCTAAAAATGTGCTCATTTTAAAATTATTTTGCGATATTTTTGTTGAATTGAATTTTATGGTTTAAGTGTGAAGAACATGATATTTAATAAATAAAGGTAACACACAAAATGTTAAAAAATGCCCCTTTGGGCATAATGTAAAATCTGAAAGTTTTTTTTTTTTTTTCTTTTTTTACAAACAGCTCTTAGGGTCACTCACCGAAGAAATATAAACAGTGGTTATCAGATGAATCATTTGACATTTATTGAAGGTTGTGTTGTTAATAGGAAATTCATATGTGTTTATGAAAAAAAAATTTAGAAATTCATGGGGATGGTTTTAATCCAGTATCTGAAGCTGAATTAAATGCAGATTGTGAAGGCATATGTTTGGTGCAAGTTCTACCTGTTTTGTAGATGCAAATTTAAAAAAAAAAAAAAAATTATGTCAGAGATAATATTGAATGACTAGCAACAAAAAGTAGGAAAACTGAGAATATAAAGGCACTGACATCATCAAAGTAATTCAAGCATTTACGGATTTTAAAATAGAAAGTGGTAAGAATTAAACCCAGTATGATTTACCGTACAACTTTCATAAAAGCATTTCTCAGGCATGTGAGATAGTATATGCATGCAAATCATGATAGCTTATGTTGCTGTTGGGCTCAGGAATTTAGGGATGAAGACAGATGATATTCAAATCATTCATATTCTGTATGCTCATGAAGGTGTTCTGGTGAAAGTATATGTTCCTGTTTAGTTTTACTAACAGTTATTTTAATTTGTAAACTTTTCCTGAATTCTCTTACTTCTCCTTCCATTTCCTCACCAGGATGTAAATGGAGTAGGTGAATGAGAGTACTTAAACTGTTGAAATGCAAAGGTTAGATAGAGCATGATTTCACTGGTGAAGTGCACGTTTGCTGTTTTGTTCTCCAGCTGTCAGTCTTACTAGTGGCTATGCATCCTGACTGTCTACTTAGTATTGTGTAGATTTCTGAGTAAGCATGTTAGATTAAATTAAATTTTTTAATCTAGCCTTTTTAATTACCTGTAATCATTACCTTTTTAATTTATTGTTAAATTAACTTTTACATTCTAGACGCCCAGACAGTATAATGGTTAGGAGAGCAGACTTCGATGCCAAAGGGCCCGGGTTCGAATCCCGAAGAAGGCACGGATGTAAATTGCCGGTCTCTTCATAGGAGGTAACAGTAGCCACTTGTTAAGTGCCTTCGTAATAAGATGGCCTCAAGTTCCAGCCATAGGAGTGGCCAATGCTAGAAAAGCAAGTGCCCGCTATTTAAAAAAAAAAAAAAAAAAAAAACTGAAAGGTTTCAGATTTTAAATTACATCCAAAGGGGCTTTTTTTTTTAACATTTTGTGTGTTACCATTATTTATTTATTAAATGTCATGTTCTACGTATTCAAACCATAAAATTCAGTTCAACGGCAATATCGCAAAATACTTTTAAAATGAGCATATCTTTAGAATTTCCGATACAGTCTCATGCTCTGGAGATAATCCTCCCCTTACAGTGTTGCCATTGCTCACTTTGAAATCATCTAGTTTGTTAATCAAAAATTTGTTGAGGTGTTGCAAAAATATGAAATTGATAATAAAGCAAATTCCAAATTAGGGCTTCCACATGCCCATATTCTATGGAAGATTACTTTATTCAAATTTTAATGACTCTAGGTACCATTGTTTTATCACAGTGCGAGAAACACACATACGTTTATGCAGATTCTTCATTATTTAATTTCTTTAAATATAATACAGGGCTCTAATATTTGATGGCAACAATTTGTAAAGTGATTTGCTGTTTATAGTTTTCAATGCAAAATGCCAAAAGGAAATTAATCGTCCTTCAGGGCAAATTGCCTCCTAACATACAAAATGAACATTTTGTATGTTACCATTATTTAGTTATTAAATATCATGTTCTACGTATTCAAACCATAAAATTCAGTTCAACAGTAAGGGGGGGGGACTTTTACATTCTCACCGCAAGTGGTCAGTATTTTGTGTAAGCACGGAAGTCTGAACCTTCTGTTACACAGTTAATGATAAATAAGAGGGTCATTTATTCCCTTTCCCTGTTGTGTTCATCGTCATGCCTACACGAAAATTTGCAAGTGCCCGCATAATATATTATTTATGTTACCCAGTGTTTTTTTTTTTTTTTTTTTGACTAAAAAATTAGGTAAAATTTTTGAAGACATAGGATATATTTGTGTGGTTTAATATTAATTAGAATTGTATGTAAAATCTTTGGGCTAAACACTTTATTTTCTTAAGTTTAATAGTTTATAATTGTTAATTAAGTTTTATAATTGCTTGCATAATTTTATAGGAAATAAAAACAATTTATATTTTTACAGAGGATGAATTGGTATAATCTTCATATTTTAAATAATTTTGAGTGTCATTTTCAGAAATACAGCTCCATAATCATTGCTCTAGAAATGGATTTATATATTTATTTTCTTACTTTTCACATAATTGGTTGATTGCTTCAAAATTTGGAAGGGTGAACTGTACTTTGAATGCTAATTGCTAACAATAAAACAATGTGACCAGTAATAACTGAAACCACTCACAAGAGTATAGTACTAACAACAAGACTGATAATGTATGCTGTTTGAAAAAATTATCATTTTTAAAAAAGGGATTATTAAAAGGATTAAAGGGAGTATTAAAAAAGGGAGGCAAGGGATTTTCTTTCATTAATATTTTCATTTTACCTTGAAAATAATGTTTAATACAATTGCATTGTTCTTATCACATAATTTTTGTTGTTTTCTGTATATATAATTCTGAATAGAATTTGTTGAATGTATATAGATTGTAATAAATATCTACCCCTTTTATTTTATAGATATGCCTCATGTATAAAGAAATATCTTTCATCTTTCAAAGAATGTAACATTAAACCTATTATAATTTTTGATGGAGGTTATGATAAATCCGATAGGAAATTGCAGACTGTTTTACAAAGGTCTCGAACACGCCTTACAAATACAGAACACATAGCTAAATATGGAAGATGTTCTGGAAAAGTGTTGCCCATTATAGCACATGAAGTTTTCAAAGATGTTCTTCGTGAAATGGGAATACCATTTGCACAGTGTGATTTTGAAGCTGATGACCAAGTGACAGCACTTGCAAATTATTATAAGTGCCCTGTAATTAGTGATGATAGTGATTTTTATATATTTGATATTCATCATGGCTTTATTCGCCTTGATTCAGTAGAATCAACAATTATAACAGACACTGATGAAAATGGAATTCAGTATAATTACCTGAAATGTTACATATATCACATTGAAAATTTGCTTTCATATTTTCCTGGAATTGATAAAACTGTTTTACCATTATTTAGCACATTAATTGGAAATGATTTTGCTCACATGAAAGTATTTGAAAATTTTTTTACTAATATTCAACTTCCTAAATGTAAAGGTAATGGACTGAAAGTAAATCAGAGACAGAGAAAAATTGTTGGGCTTCTGTCTTGGTTGAAAACAACTAACTTAAATGATGCAATAAGTACTGTTTTATGTAATTTAAAAAAGAAAAAGAGAGACTATGCAAAATCTGTGATTGAGCACGCAGTAGATAGTTATAAAGTACCAAAATGCAATTTAACTTTTATTTTAGATGACAGATTAGCTGACTTAAAAAGTGAATTAAAATTAAATTCTAAGTTGACAAGACCTTGTGGAGAGGTATTGCCAGCATCGTTTATTATTCGGTTCTTGTGTGGATGTTATCCATCATTTTTCCTAAATGCTATCTCTTTACATCGTACATTTTTGCCTTCACAAGTTGAAAATGTTAACTTGGATAGTAGCTTTGCTTGTTCACTTTACATACGACAAGTTCTTTATGGAATTCTTTTAAGGCATGATGTGCCCAGTTCTGAATGTGAAAATAAGGAATGCCTTAGTTGTGTGGAGGAATATGATAGACGTAATGGGAGTTTGCAGAAAGAATCTGTGGAACCAATTTTCACTCTAAGAAGTGGGACTGTTTTGCCAAATTTATATACGTTAAAAGATCTGAGTAAAGTTCAGTCTGAGAAAATATTATCAGAAGTACTGGGCAATGAAGTGGGCATTTTTTCTTCGGTACCGAGTGAATGGCAGCTACTGCTTGGATGTATTAAGTACTGGTTAAAGAATAGCAATCCTGGACCAAAAGAGGAATTTATATATGCTTTAGCGATAAGTATGCTGTATTTTAGTTTTTTAACGAAATTCTCATGTAATGACAACAAAAATGATTTTGATGCAAAGCAAGAGGAGTCTGATTTTTCAAGTATCTCATCAACAGTGAAACTTGTTTCTGATTCTGAAATTGATACTGCTAAAAGAAATATTAAAAAGTATCTTCAAAAACCAGTTTTTAACAATGGAAATCCTATAATACTCCACATAGTTCATAGTTTCAGTCAGCTACAGACATGCATCCTATATACTATCTATCTAAATAAAGTATTAAATTTTCCTTTTAAATGTCCAGAAATTCATAACACTTTCAATGGCACATTAATATATAATTTAACAAAAGATATTTTATTGCGACCTTGTCCTGATCTATTTGTATCAGAATTGCTTGGCAGAGAATCAAGTTTAGATAAGTTGTTCTTTTTGCTTAAAAATAAAATATATGAAAGTATTTCTCCTGACTGTTACATAAAAATCAATCGATGTGCTTCCCAAAGCCATAAAAAAAGAAAAAAGAGTGCTGTTAAAGAAAACATCTCATCTTGTGCAAATGAAGAAGCTGGTCAAGATAGAGACGAAAGTGAATTATGCAATAAATTCAGCTATTTAAATTCCTTGGATATAGATTCGTGTGATATTATTTTATAGAAATAGCGTTTTCATATTTTTTTTAAAACAGACTATATCTGAAATGAATACCATAATTTTTTTATATTTATTTAAGTGATAATTTTTCATTAAAAATTATTTTTAAATTTTTTCAAATATTCAGATTTTTTTTATTATTGACTGATTGTTAAAATGTTTTTACTTAAATTATGAATTATATATTTTTGTACATAATGCATAATAAAAAGGAGGTGTATTTAGTATATTTTTATACATAATGTTATAATAAAAAGGATATAAATGAAATGCATTGTGGGATTTTATTAATATGGAATAAGTAAATAGTATACTTAGAGATGTGATAAATGAGTTCAACTAGATACGTTCACTAATGTCAAAGACTAGCAAGATAAAAAAGTGTGTATCATACTACAAATGTTGTAAGGTTTATCCTAAGTGTATAACAGTTACTTTAAGTGTGTCACACTTTCCTATCTCTCCTAATTTCAGCTTACAGTTTGTACCAGAATGTATTTTCAGAAACGCGTTGAATGCAAATGAACAAGAGTAGTATTTAAGTCAAATGTTTCACTGGCTTGATTAGACAGCCAGACTTTCTGACTAGCGCGCATTTGTCTTTTGGCTAAGTCTCTAAGCTATTACTGCGCTCGGTCGTACTTCAGGCCCTTAATAGCTTCGTCTATTTAATTGAGATTTAGACTCCTGATAGCTTCGGCTATATCTTTTTAGTTAAGCTTTAATTCTTATTGATTCGAGTCCAAGCCCAAGTGGAGGCTTTGCTGTACGCTCTGAGATAGGAGCCGGCTCTGTTAAATTTTATTTTGAGAAATAAAGGGTAATTAACCCTTCTTGAGTCTTAAATCTCTGTTCACACATTCAAGTGATTATTTGCTTATTGGTGTAAGAAGTTCCCCACATGTAACTGTTAAATGAAAGGAGGGAATCCCACAATGTTTTTTATCTTTATTATTGACTGTCTAAAAATATGTTTTCTTGTTTCTGAATTTTATATTCCATAGCCAGGGTTTGTCAGATGTGGAATTTCTTCAGGTTGGTAACTTCAAGTTGTAAAAAAGGATAAGTAATGCCAGTGAAAACATTTCCTTATATTTATTTTAAGACTAATTTGTATAATAATTATAAATATACAAATGCAGTTTTCTACTCGTATGTATAAGCAAATAAAACGCAAAGTAAAGTAGATTGTTACATTAACCTGCTTATCCTACAACTTTGGATCATAACAATGAAGTAATTACTTCTGGATTGTCAGCAACAAAATAGACAAGCTTACCTTTCAACGCAATGCTCTGATCTCCAGGCATTAGCTTCCTGTGAATGAATGTTCTAACTTGCTTTCACCTTACCGATTATTGCAGTTTTCACAGAAGCATTGCTTTCTCAAAGAAAGTGTACACTGAAGAGCCAAAACATTATGGCCACCTACCCAATAACGCATTGCTCGACCTTTGGCCTGCAAAGCAGCTACAACTTGCTTTGTCATGGATGCCACAAGTTCTTGGTAGATGACTGCAGACAGGCTGTACCGAATGTCTAAGCAGCTGTCACGCAAAGATGCTTCGAGACGGTGGTGTTTGAGTTCTGAGCTGCTACTCCATGGCATTCTGAATGTGCTGTATCGGATAAACATCCCGCGAGTTAGGTGGCTAGGACATTAACTCGAATTCATCCTTATGCTCCTCGAACCACTCCAACACAGTTCGAGCTTTGTGACATGCGGCGTTGTCCTGCAGGAAGATTCCGTTTCCAGTTGAGAAGACACACCATGGAAGCGTGCAACTGATCCGCAGTTCCGATAGCCCTCAACTTTCATGGTGTGTTCTATAACGAGGGTTCCCAGAGCCGCCCAAAAGAACATAATACCGCCACCACCAGCGTGTGTATGACCTGCTGCATAGGGGGGAGCATCTGTTCGCCTGGAAGACGGCGTACCCTAACACGAACATCGACGTGATGAATGAGAAATCGTGATTCATCCGACCAGGCAACTGTTTTCCACTTATCCATGGTCCCTTGTCGGTGTTCCCGGGGCCACTGTAGGCGTAGCTGACAATGACATTTGGTCAACTGGGGCACACGAGTGGGACGTCTGCTGCGCAGTTCCATTTCCAACTATGTGTTCCAAAACACTTGCACTTTCTGACTAACGCGCGAGAGCCAATTTATGGCGCCGATTTTGTACTAAGCGGCAGTTTCAGACGTCCTTTTTCTTTCATGATGCGTAGAAGGCTGACACCTTGCCATATACTGATGGTTTTATTGGCTTCTGACTCCAAATTAATCTTTATAATTAGAACACTATCATTGATCCGCTTTGCATAAATACTAACAAAGGCAGATCGTAAACAACTTACCAGTCGTGCAGTTTCGGAGATATTCGTCCCGAGTCTTCGGAAAAGTACAAACTGCGCTGTATCAAATTCCCAGCCTTTCCCATCGCTTGCATAAATAATTGCAAGAATAATTCCTTACCTTCTTTCAGCAGCAGTTAAATAAATAAAATATATACATGATATATAAAAGTTGAAAAAAAAAATATCCGATTACCACTTAATCGCATTCGATCCACGTCAGATGAGTTCATTGAAAAATGTATGGATGATTATATTGTTTTAGCTCACCAGTGTATGCTATTAAACCATCCTGCTCAAAAGGATATGTTTTGCCTTATGATTTAAATAATTAACTGAAAACAAAGTCACAGTAAAATAAGCCTGCAAATGATAATATTAAAAATTATAAGTATAGTGGTGTGTAGTATTCAAGGTCCTTATGTAATTTTTTATTTTAAGTAGTATAAATATTCTGTTTTGAGGAGCGCCCTGAATTGTCTGAATGTAATTTTAAATGTTTTAGCACTGTAAAGAAGTGCGGGTTTTCCCCCCCTTCACATTGAAGACAGTCTATTCCTGCCAGAATAAAAACTGCTGTTTACATTGATTACTTCTGTGTATCGTGATATTTTTCTTACTTGTACTAACAATGTTTCTCGCTCTCTGAGACATAAGATCTTTCATTAAACAACTTTATAAATAGAAAGTCCACAAAATGTCACTTTCAGATGGTTTAGCCGTTTAAATAAACAGAGCGTTTTATCAACTGATTGCAAATACTTGAAAACAATGTGGGATGAATTTACTGTTTAAACTCTTGGAAAGTATTCTAAATGATAAGTGAAAACACAAGTTTTATTATTTATGAACATTTCTGAAAACTTCCAGGAAGTATATATTTATAAGGTCACTTAAATCCCATTATATTAGCCCGGGACTTTCTTGACAGGCCGCAATGAAAGAAACTAAAAATGAAATTACGAAATGTTTTCAATGATTGAGGAAGAATAAAAGGGGATGCTTTTGCAAAATAAAAATATGCTTTTGCAAACAACAAATGCAATCTTTACCACCCAAATATGTTCTACATTTAGAGGCACATAATATATATATATATAGTATATACTAGGTAACCAAGAAAGCTCGTTTGATTTTCGTCAGTCTTCAAAAACGGTCCACGAAAATCTTAAACACCAATTTTATTCTTCAAAATAATCACCATTGGCTTCAGTTGCATGTTCCCAATGAGATATAAGCTTATAAATGGCCTTTTTGAAAAAAATCCTTTTTCCTGGAATCCAAAATTTGTGATACAGCCTTTGTCACATCGTCACGTTTTTGGAACTGTTGTTGCCACAGGTTGTTATCCATGAATGAAAACATGTATTAAGCCGATGCAGCGATATCCGGGGAATAGGGTGGCTCAGGCAAAACTTCCCAGTGACGTGTTTTGATCATTTCTTTGGTTGCCTTTGCCGTATGGGGTCTGGCATTATGGTGGAGAAGAAGATCTCTTCTGTTGACCAGTACTACTTGCTTCTGGTTCAGTGCAGCTGAAACTTTTTCAATTGCGACGACTGCTATGGTTTTTCCCCTTTCTAGATATTTATAGTGGACAATGCCCGCGCTGTTCACCAAACATACAACATTACTTACTTTTGGTGAGTGTCCGGTTTAGCGGCCAATAAGACCTAACCAGAAATCGCCAACCACGGTTCCTTTTCTGGTTATCCTACACGATCCATTTTTTGTCAGATGCTAAGATTTGTTCCAGGAACATAGCTTTATTAGGCGGCGACAACAAGGAGAAGCAAATCTTCAACCGTAGGAGCTTGTTTCTTCGGACAGAACATGAGGAACCCATTTGCTTAGTTTCCATATAATCCCAAAGTTATGAAGATGTAATCGAATTGTTTCGTGAGAGAAACTAAATCCGTGTGCAAGTTTCCGGCAGGTTTAGTGAAGATTTTCTTTGATTTCTTTTTCCAACTGGACTTTGTGGAGGGTGGAATGACGAGCAACAAGAGGCTTCACTTCAAAGCTCTCGTCTTCGGAAGAAAGTCGGCTGAACGACTTTTGAGCAGTCCGTTTATACACTGACGTCTCTCCAAACATGAAGCGTATTCTTCTAGAGGCTTCTGTAGCCCTGTTGCCTAATTTGTGCTAGTAAAGCAAAATATGCTTCAAAATTTCCTTTTCCAATGACATGTTCTTTCAAAGTTTGCGCTTCCTACAAAACTGATAGCAAAACGTGCGATTCGCTGAATAAGTCTCTACCGAATAAGGTTTAAAAGGAATATAAAAATATAATGTCATCAGATTCAGTTTGACCACACCAACGTGCCAAATGTAATATTCTCGAAAACCGCACGAACTTTCTTGCTTACTTTCTTGCGCAGTTGCCAAAGCTGGGCTATAAACCACTATTTGCTAGTTAAAATTTTGAAATGGATCGATTTTCAAAGCACTGATAAAGTATAAAATAAAGAGGGTGCACGTTTTAACGGTTTAAAATATTTATTTATAAGTCCAGAATATTATATACTATATAAGAAGGTGGTTAGAATGAATGGAGAAAGCCTCGCGAGCAAAATAATTTACTTGACGTGATTGGCATTACTGCTTATGTTTAGAATTAATTGTGTTTAAATGAATAAGTATGTAATAAAATTCTAAGGAGAAAGTAGATTAGTAAACTACCTATTTTTAACAAAAGTATGACGCAGCACTTATTGTGCCTGTTCCCATAAGCGGATTTCTGGTTGGTTTTGTTTACATTTCAATCGGCGTTGTCTACATGTTAGCTGTTCATCATTGAATGTTTATAAGTCTCCCGTTCTAATTTTAATACTTAACATGAAAGATTGGTTTAATCCTAGTATGCGGTACACATGGGATTTGGCGACGTTTGGAAACATTATGATGAGCAAAAAACGCGTCATTTTGGTATTGGCGACAATTTTCAAAATTGCGTCAAGGCCGTACTGTATACTATGATTTTAACTAAACGATGTTTTACTAAGTATATAAAAAACCACAAGGACTACAAATTATTCTTTCAAATTTAATAAAGTCTAGGTCTATGTAAATTCCAACTGTAATACGAATCCAAAATATTACCATTGAAACTGCCACTGAAAGATCAGTGGCAGTTTCAATGGTATTTTATACCAGGTATGCCTAGAAACAATTTTCTTAGCTTGCGGACGTTAATATTTGCTTTCAAATTCAATGTAATTTTATTTAACAATATGTTCCGTAGTCTTACGACGATGGCGAAGGTCGTATTATATTCTCGAGTGTCAAGATGAAGAAACATCATCTTACTCGGCTTTTGATAAGCAGTCTAAACGGGAAAACGAAAGAACAGTGTAGTAGGAGGCGTGGGAAGAGGTGAGAAGAGAATCATCTCCGCGCTAGCCCTACACCGATAGTAGAGTCGGTGTTGGTTAGCCGCGGTGATCGGGGAGAGAGATCAGTAAAGTTTCAAGATGGGACGGTGTGCGTAAACCGCAAAGTTAATTAAGTGCGAATGAGTCAATTGTGGTTACTGTTGTAGGTGTGATCCAAATTACTAAAGAAATTAAAGGACATCCACAAGCTATTATTGTACATATTTCTCATCTTCAAATACTTAAAAAGTTATTTTACTCAAATCTCCTCATCGGATTGAAGGACCAATCACTTTACTTGTACACGTCATGTGACTCTCATAGCCTAGCCTCACTCCCTCTTACTTAGATCTCACTTCATCTCTGGACGCCATGCATATAGCATGCACATCAATAGCTATATATAATTGTTCATCAACTACACAAATTATTAATTAATGAGTATAACTCAATTATTGATCTCGCCTCTGTGAGTGATGTTAAACACCTTTAATTTAAACTTATACTGTTAATGGTCGTTGGCATAATATTTATATACTGGTTATAACTCTTCAGTAGTTGACTGCCAGCAGCAAAGTCAAGATCCAAGGGGTACCGATGTTTTTCTCCTGGGTGCGGAGAGTGTTTGAGAGTGCTAATAAAGCTGTAATTGTACTGTGTGAAAGAAGTTAACCCCTAAACGTTTAATATAGTCTCCTATTTGTACAGCCTGTCAAAAAAGTATTCGAATACCGGCACCCATCTTGAAAGCACACAAACTCCATTTGACTGGTATAATAATTAATTCTTTCCCTTTTAAAAAAATACATTTTT